>JBBCBC010000005.1:4545466-4722395 GCA_037126765.1 Stenogyne calaminthoides
TTGTTCATGATTCTCAGGTCCTTAAAGGTATTCCTGAGAGACCTGATGTTGCACAAATGGATGCGAGAGAGTCCTTATTGCTCAGGAAAATTTGAGTACCAATAATATTTACATCTTCAAGAAGCAGTAGCCGAACAAGTATGCCTATGTAGAAGAGATTAGGTCCATAGCCAAGTCCCAAGACAAGGCAACAAGGGCCATGTTTGTTGGGATGCGTTCTAGACCTGGTGCAAAAGGGGTAACTGAAACTCGATTTTTAGCCCTTTTTTTTTTTTGTTAAATTAATATTCCATTGCTGAAAAATCTTGACACCTTTTTCTAGGTTGCACTTGACTATATTGGCAAGAGAGGATCCATAATTGGTGTTACAAGTGAGAAAAGAATTAAGCAAGCACTGAGTCGAATATTTATTTGATATCTGACTCTTTTGTGGATGATTGGACAAAATTCCTCATATTTGTAACAGGTATGTTGAAGAAATTCTCCAAAGAGAGTTTCTTCCTCATGTTAGTACTGAGGAGAACTGGGAAACTAATAAAGCTTATTATCTCAGGTTGGTTTTTGCCTCAAGGTTGCAACCCTTTATTTGTAGTCCTCAGCTGGGAGGAATTAAAATGCCTTTTGCTTTCTGTAGATATGTCATCAATAGGTTATTAGCTTGTGCACTTGGACGAAGGGCCGAAGATGACCTGGATCACTATGCAAATAAGAGGATCGATCTTTCTGATCCCTTAATAGGCAGTTCATTTTGAATGGTCAATTTTTTTATTTTTTTTTTCATATTTCTAACATTGTTGGATAACTTGAGAGCCAAATTCATGTAATAATCTGCTTTTATTAAAATTCACCAGGGATTTGAGATCCTATGTTAAGAAGGTTTACTCATTTGAAAACATAGTTTAGAGTACATACTTTGTTACTAGATAACTTTTGAGGTTTCCAGTAAGTTAAGTCGCCAGTGAATGAAATAACGTTTGGATATTGGGAAGGATCATTGAAATTTCATTCACGATTTATTTAACTTACCGAAACCTCAAAGTTTATTAACAAAGCATGTACTCTAAATTATGCTTTCAAATGAGTAAACTTCTTAATATAGGATCTCAAATCCCTGGTGAATTTTCTGAATAACTGCACCAAAATAAAAGCAGATTATTACATGAATTTGGCTCAAGTTATCCAACAATATTGGAAATATGAAAACAAAATAAAAAATAGACCATTCGAAATGAACTGCCTATTAAAGGCCCAGAAAGGTCGATCCTCTTATTTGCATAGTGATCCAGATCCCAACTCAATAGGTTGATGGAATGTAGGGATGCCGACGTCTTCAGATGCTTGGGTAGTGAAGAATCTCAAAGAAACTTATGGTCATCGTCAGTTGTAAGGATTATTTATTATTATTAATTTATTTAATAATAGTTTATCTTTTTGTCCTATTGTGATTTGGAATTGGACTGTAGGATTTTGTAATTGTTCTTTTTCCATTTAAATATGTATGCTTTGCGACAAATATGCAGTCAAAGTGAAAGTATGATTAGAGTGTTATCAGGAATTGTTAACCCAAAGTAGAGGAATAATAATTTATCTGCTTCGATTTTTTTGTATGTATGAATAACCACAAGCCTTAGAGACTATTTATATTTTTGTGGAATGCAGTTCAAGACTCTCTCAAATAATAGAGGAGATAGATATTGATGTATATTGAGTCTTTACCCACTGAACCTAAACCCTTAGATATGCCCTCTGAATTTTTTGAGTGATATATTAACATAAGATGTCTTATTAATTGGAGTTAGAGTGATGTAAGTCATTGACATATTCTGTAGTGTGGCAAACAGATTCTTAGAATAAATAGTTAAAGAGAAGATTGTGTGGGATTTATAGTAGGAAGACCTTTGATTTTACTTTTAGGGAAATGAAAGGGGAAGCTTAAGCTAATTAAATATTGGGAGAAGTTGAGTCTGTAGCATGTATGTAGACTTTTGTATGATTCTAGATTTTTAAATATGCTTGAATGTGGCTATCATGGTATTTAGATTATAGTGATGAAGGGTTGGGGAATTATAATAGTATTTGTTTTTAACTTTGATGAAATGAAAATGAGGTTTCAAAGATATAGAAATATATCCTAATTCTTTTGGAGTACTAGGACTCTACTTCAGTTTGCATTCTGGTATATATATGATAATGATATTGGATGAAGGTTCATCAGATTACCTTCGCATTTATTTCCCTGTTAGTGTATTTACAGTTTTTCATTTTCCTCAACACTAACTTAAAAAAAAAAAAAAGAAAAACCATCCCCCAATCTATATGATTTTGTCCGTCTTCCTCGGCAACTCCTCCTCGCATGGTTGAGGACATGGAAATTAAACTTTCTTTGTATTCCCATGTGCCAGATATTCAAACATTGAACTTTGCAAGTGCTAATATAAATGTGTTTGAGTTTTGTTTTCAAATTTGTAAAAAATAAAAACTTGTCTACTGGAGGTGTCTTTTCTCATAGAAACCTGATATGATAGTGTATGAGAGATACCTTAAGCTTTCTCTTCATATGTATTGATTACATTAAAGTGAAATTATGATGAGCTTTCTCTTCATATCCTGGGTCATGTCCCATTTGCAAAAGCAAAAGGTGAATACCAAGGAACAGACGCAGGAAAGAGAAAAGGAAAGACAAGAAAGAGAAAAAAAATCAGAAGCCACATTGTTGAAAAATTATGGACACAGTCAAAACTCAAAAGTAGAATGCTTCGAGTTGAGTCCGACCAGTTGGAACAGAGCAGTCTAACAGAAGAAGGCGAGAAACCTTTATGTTTGCGTTCTCCCGGCATTTCCTCAGATAGCACGTACAATAACAGCAAGAGGAAGACGCACTCTCCTCCACTTGATGTTACCCATGGTCATGGTTTTCATGATCGTCTCAATGAATAGTTATAACAGGGTTGTGATAGTGATTGAGATTGTACAATTTTTGTTGCAGTGAAGAGTGAATATTTCTTACATTGATTATTCATTTATATTGATGGTGAAATTGAAGTATGATACATTGAGATTGTACAATTTTTGTTGCGTCTTCCAATTCTCAATCCTGTTTTGTGATCTGTCTCAATGGAGGTGGACATATGAAATTAGGACATTTAAATATATAGAGATTAATTTTTTTGTAGCCCAATAACTTTGGACCGATTTGAAATTAGTTCTGTAGGTACCAAATTATAATATTTTCCCTGTATGTTTAAACTCTTTTGTATTTTAGCCCTTAAAATTGCTCAAACCGGTTAGTCAACAGGTAACCGCCACGTGACATTTCATTTTTAATTCTCCTTTATTTTTTGTCCGCCACATATATATTTACTAATTTCATTATATTTTTATTTTTAATCAATATTATTATACGGTTTCGGGTTTCAAGACTGATCGGGTTTTGGTTCGGGTCGGGTCAGGTTTAGGTCAAATTTTTTATTTTTTATTTTAAATTAATTAATACACGGGTCGGGTTATAACCAACTCGAAAATATATTTAACCCTAATTCATCTCTTACAAGTTACCAACTATCCAATTTCTGCGAGGATTGAGGTCAGGTTTAAGCATTTTACTACTACTTCATTCCTCAACAATAGCGTCAGCCCTAGCAACCCCCAAATTCCCCCATTTTATCGGCCAAAGCTATAAAATTGCCCTAAACCAATCAATCGAAGACCTCTTATGCTCCATACGAAACCCTAGTTCCCAAAATTCCACTAATTTCGCCTCTGAATTTCAACAATTTGTGCAAATTAAAGACGACCCACCTCCAGGCACGGATCCAGGATTCATTGGTGGGGTGGGCTGAAATGTAAACATTTCTTATAGGTTAGGTCTTGTATGCGCTCAGGTGCATCGTGCACTCATAATGCATTTTAGAAGTGTGCAACTTGTTATGCTGAAAAGTGCGACTTATTTATACAGAAAAGTGCAATTGTTAATATGGGAACATAGGTGCATGCTTCTGTTTGGAATAGTTGCATGTTTCTGTGTTGTATAGTTGCACGCTTCTAAAATGCACTATAAGTGCACGGTGCACCCGGGTGCACATGAGACCCACTCTTTCTTATATTAATTTCAGTTATGTCGCATACAACTTTAATAAAATTAGTCAGTAAAAAAACATATGTATATTTTTTAAAGAATTTCTCATCTATATAAAATATCAGACAATCTCCAAGTAAATCATCCACATCTTGTTACAAAGCGACGCATCACATATTTTATTGCTTAAATAATAGAAATATAATACATTACTTATCTATTAATTTAAAAAAAAGGCGAGTTAAAACTAAATTCTACTCCTTCCGTCCCAAAAGACTTAGCACACTTACTTTTAACTCGTATTTTTGTGTGCGAGTAGTTTATTAGTATTTGAAATAATAAAGTGACTTTTAAGGTGAGGTATGATAGTCTTACCCCTCTTCTGTCATACGCATTTCTTAAAATTACTTTATCATTTCAAATAGTAATAAAAAACTCGCTTGCTAAAACACGAGCGGAACAATAAATGCGCAAAGTCTTACGGGACAGAGGTAGTACAACTTAATGCTCAATACTTACATTTACTCTTCATAGAAACACTAATCAATTAAAAAAGTATTAATGTTCCATAAGTTATTTTTTTTATAAATCCTATTAGTATTTTATTACATTTTCAATTTATATTTTTACTAATAATAAGGGGTTTCAAATTTATCTTTCCATCACAATACGTAACAAATAAACATTAATTACTGATATAAATATACATATTCATCAATAAATATAATTTTTATTTTTTAAAAAATGGTACAAATTCAATCTTCAACGTACAAGTTAAAAAATAACAAAATAAACTACTACATTAAACAAAAAATCATACCTGGCAGTATTGAACCTTGATTTTTGGTTGGGAAATGTTGGGGAATGAGTATAATCCCAACAGGAAATTCTTTTTAAAAAAAACAAATAAAAAAATTTGAAAAAATATTTATATTCTTTTCTTTTTTACAAGAAAATACTTATATTCTTGAGTTTTTAAAAAAGACTGCAAATGAAAAAAATAAAAAAGGGATTCGATGGGAAAGTGTGACCAGATTTTTGTTATGCCATTTTCAATTTAATTAACAGGGGGTTTGGTATGGGCTTGGTTGGGCTTTTGTTATTTTAAAAATAAAGATAATGAGGAGAGCGTAATTTTGGGCTGGGCTCTCAACTTTATAAGATAGAAGTACATATATTACATAATGGGTAGGCTGGGATTTGCACTGGGCTGGAGCCCAGTGCTGTCCACTCATAGATCCGTCCCTGCCCACCTCTCGAAAGCATCTGGGTTTATGCGGCTCTAACTTTTACTCGCCCCAGCTCACCAAGAACAGAACCTTTAAGCCGAATTTCAGACATTAATGACTTGTTTCAGCTCGTAGTTTCTTGCTCTGCCTCTTGCAATTCTACTAAATGCATAGCTTTATTAGCACTTGTTATTTACAATTTGCATAAATTTGTACTTGATTTGAGCGGCTTTCAATTGGGATCCAAGAAAGTTAGAAAAGTTAGTGGAGAAATAAAAGAGTTAGTGGACTCTGTTCTTGGGTATATAAGTGTCTGCTGTAATGTGTTTGAGGAAAAAAGTTATGAGTCGGAGGATTTTATTAGACCATTAAGCGATTTAATTAGTATTTGGTTGGTGGATAATGGGTTGCAAAACATGGATGTAGAATCTTTAAAATTGTTCTTTCCACTCTTGAGTAATAACATTGCTAAGAGGGTTAGTATTGAAGGATTTGAGATGATTGAGCTAGCTGGTTTTGTGATTGCGGAGGCATTTTTGTTGAAGTTGTGCTTGAAAATCCGAGAGGATGGTTTTGGGGAGAAGATGCAGAATGTGTTTCAAAATTGGATAGTTGGTAACTTGTAAGAGATGAATTAGGGTTAAATATATTTCCGGGTTATAACCCGACCCGTGTATTAATTAAAAATAAATAAAAAATGACATAAACCCGACCCGACCCTAAACCCGAACCGTCTGGAAACACGAAATCGTTTAATAATATTGATTAAAAATAAAAAATATAATGAAATTAGTAAATACACACGTGGCGGAAAAAAAATAAAGGAGAATTAAAAATGAAATGGCGTAAAGGTTACCTATTGACTAACCAGTTTGATCGGTTTTGAGGGCTAAAATAAAAAAAGTTTAAACATACAGGGAAAATATTATAATTTGGTACCTACATGGCTAATTTCAATTCGGCCCAAAGTTATTGAGCTACAAAAAATTTAATCCCAAATATATAAGTAAATAGAGAAAGAGCTTCAAGGTTAGAAAAATTAAAGAAACAAACTGTTGGGATATTTTAGTTTTGATGAATTATACCAAAACATTATCAACTTGTGTTTTTGAAGCTAATCTACAGATAACAAGTTGAGGGGGAACGAGAGAACAAGTTGAGGGAGAACTCACGAAATCAGATGAAGATGATCGAGATCGACGAGGTCAGCAGAGACCCGATCGAGATCGGATAGTAAGATGAGTTCGGAGTTAATCGATGGTATGCAAAATCGAAGAAAAAAAAGCTTAAGCCAAATGATCGGAAGATCGGATGACCGGATGACAGATCGGAAGAAGGAGGTTGCAGTGGATTTTAGGAGAGTAGATGAGATCGATCGAGATCGACGTGGATCATGATCGATAAGCTAACTGGAGCATGCTAAATCGACATACAACTCGATGTAATTAATGGATGCGTATAAACCGATATGCCGACTGAGCTGCTATAATCGACCGATCATGTGATGAATGGGACAAAGCGAGAAGAAATCGACATCGAAAACCAGAACTGGAGATACCGTATCGTATGGGTCATCAAGAAGTTTCATCTCTAAGTCACGTTTCATCGATAATCTGAACGCCATCAAGGATCAAGCATATGAGTGCGAAATGACCGAGGGTCGCGATATTCAAGTCAAGGTTTAACTAATTTAGTTCGAAGTGTCAAGATACCGACGACAAGGTCCATTAAGAGAAGTCGTGAGTCAAGAATCGAGTTCGAAGCTAGAAACATGAGGATCGATAATCCCAAGACTCGAAGGAACTCAAGACTGGATGATCCTCAAGATTATAAATAGATTAGATTCAATTTGGCGTGGACCAATGAGAGGAAGACAACCACCGAAAAAAAGTCGCAGGTTTACATAATAGTATGAATTTGAATGAGACTCCATCCAACCAGAATATTCAAATCCACAATATAAATAAGTTCTTCCTTCATTATTCATGTGGAAGTGTGAGAAATGCGAGATCCATCAATCTAAAAAGTCAAGTCATCCAAAGATTCCCACCATGTAACACCGAAGCAAAAAAATACACGATATATTTAAGAGTGTTCTATCCTAGATCTAAGCACAAATGTAATATCCTAAGTTTAAAGAGATTTTCCCAACCCAAGATTGAGGCTAAACAAATGTAAGGGAAAATCTCAACCTAGTTAGAAACCAAACAAACATTACCCAAATCGGTTTGGTAGGATAAGTTTGTAGGTTGAGGAGAACCCCAGAACATCTAGCAATCCCGAAGAGAGGGTAGGCAATCCCGTGAGGGAGATAAGTCCTGTTTGAGTGTGAACTCTCAGAAACATCTATAAAGCGATCTGTGAGGTGATAAGTCCCGATTTGAGTGTGAACTTCAGAAATCTCTGTTGGTGTTGGACTAACACGTTAAACTAAGTCCGATTAGTTAAGTTGGTGCCCCAACTTTGAAAGGGAAGAGTGGATGTAGGGACGAGTTGTCCAAACCTTTATAAAATCGTGTGTTTTTCTTGTTTTATGTTCTTACTTGCTATATGCATTCGATTATAAGCAAAACACACATCGTTCTTAAAAGCAAAAAATAAAAGTAATTGGAATCACTCTGCCCTCACCCCTGTTTTATATGCATTACATGGTATTTCCGCACTAATGGGTTTTCTAGAAATCGGGACCAACACAAACAAATATTGAAAATTTAAATTATATATACACTATTATTTGTCTGGCTAAGTGAATATTTACAACAGGTCAAAATACTAGTGTGTTTAAAGAATAAAGTAGACGAATTCATGTAATTAATTAGAATTTGGATTAGTTTTATTAAGAACCAAGCTTTCATGAGACGGTTTCACAGTGAAAAAGAGCATAATTTGAACATAGTATTTTAACACTTCAGGAAAAGTGAATATTAATTTGTGCTAATTTATATCTTGTCTAATTTATGAGACCGTCTCATGTGACTTTCTGTCCATGAACTATTTAAATGACCCATGTGTGACATGAAAAGAGTTCTTCCATCCAAACACATCACTGAAACTCCACCAATCATAATCCTTATTCCTTCCACGTGAGGTATTTAGTTGGCTCGGTCCATTGCACCTATCCCACTCAATCAAGCGTTTGAGCTTTGGATTTGACGTTAAATATCTGAAAATTGGAAAATTTTATGCATTCAAGTTCTTTAATTGCATCTAATTATTCGCCCAACTTTGTAGTCGCTATAAAATAAGTTCAGAAATCACAATAGTCTGTTCAATTTGACCTCTTATAAGTTAAAACCTCTTGAAAAACCCTAGAAGCACAATTCACGCGAAAAAACCGCAGAAAAATGGGGAAGAAGAAGAGTAAGCAACAGCGAAAATCCACACAAGAAGTCACGAATGTCAGTGAGAAGAATCAGGAAGATAAGAATGGCAGTGAGAAGAAGCAAGACGAGCTGCAGAAAACTCTGGCAGACTTCACTAGTAAAGAGAACTGGGACGAATTCTTTACCATTAGAGGCGGTGAGGATTCCTTCGAGTGGTACGCTGAGTGGCCTCAACTCGAAAGCTTGCTCACCGGTCAGCTCTCGTTTCAGTCTGAAGAACAGTTGGATTCCGCTGGAGCTTCGGCGGTGGAGGTGAGTATCTTGGTGCCGGGTTGTGGAAACTCGAAGCTGTCGGAGCATCTCTATGATGCCGGGTTCAAGAATATAACGAATGTAGACTTCTCGAAGGTTGTTATTTCGGATATGTTGAGGAGGAATGTGAGAGAACGACCGGAGATGAAGTGGCGCATTATGGACATGACTAATATGCAGCAGGTAACTCTTTCAAGCACTTGCCAATAAGCTTGTTTCTGAGAAATGCAGTTATTGTTATTATTTTCAAAATGATGAAAACGATTGAATAAATAAGTTGCTCTGGACCACTAAAACTAAATCAATGTTCTATCCTTGATCTTTATGATTACGCAAGTGATGCATCTCTGACCAAGAAAACTGCGTTGGTAACTTGGTCACATTGATTTTTGTGTTAGGACGGTAGATATAATTTTCCAAATGAGTTGAAGTGCCAGATGTGAATCAGTTCTTGTTTAATTCATATGAATATAAGATCTTCCAATTAACTGAACTCTCTTTCCTTGCATTATAATGATGTAATTGATCTGTCAGTATGCATGCAGCAAATACCGGCAAGCAATAAATTGATTTGTATGTACACTCACATATTACACCACAACCAATTAACAGAGAGACCTGCGTTGAATTTCCAGAATAGATGTTTGTCTTAGGACTCATTTTTTCTTCCCCAATGGACCCACACAAGGCAGGAAGGGTAAATTGGAAAACTGTTAGGTTCAATGGCGTGTCAGACTGTATATTCTTGTTAAAAATTAATGGAAAATCTGAGACCATGCACTAGTTCTAGATATATCTCAAACTGACTCTGAGAGCACACCGTGACCCCAAACTTTTTATAGCGTGCACACTTGTGCATTTAATAGGTTATATGGACTATTCACGGTGACATTTTCTGGATCATTATTGGTCCTTCTATTGCAGTCTCTATGATCGATTACAACAAAACCAGTGCTGTGAATAGCTAAACATTCAGAATATAAGGGGATCTTAACATGCACTCATGTGGATGAATATGGTCAATGGGCTGGACTTCCAGTTCATGATAATACATTGAATATTGTTCTATTTACCATTTCACACATCCTACAAAAAAGTATTGATCGATATTCTCAGTTTGATCTCATACACTGCTTGCAGGATACAGTTTATACTTTGCTTGCTGCTTCTCATTATTGTTCCCCTCTCTTGCTTGCATGCTTGCATCGTGTCGAAGATTCTCTTTCATCATTGCGTTATGCTGAATTAACTTGAAACTCATATAATTTAATTTTTTGGAACTATTTTCTTACGTGCATCCTTTTCTTAATGATTTTAATTTTTCCTTTTGTTTATCATTCCCTCTCTCCCAGTTTGCTGTTGAGGCATTTGATGCCATAGTCGATAAAGGAGGATTGGATGCTTTGATGGAACCCAAACTTGGCCCAGAATTAGGACTTCGCTACTTACTTGAGGTTCAGTAACTCTAATTTTTAATCTTTTATTATGATTGACTCATCCTAATATTCATTTTTGTATTACTAGGTAAAAAGGATTATAAAAGCAGGAGGAAAGTATATTTGTCTCACCTTAGCAGAAGCTCATGTCTTAGGTACAGTTCCTTTATATCTGGTCAGTGAAAAAGCTTGACCTCTGTGATTGTGCTTTTCTGCTCCAACATTTAAATATTTCTATGCAGTTCTTAGAATTGATTTTCATTTCCATCACCTGGCCTTTTACCAGATCTACTTTTACCTATATTTCGATTTGGGTGGAAAATGAGTCTTTATGCCATTCAACCATCTTCGAGAAACCTAAAACTGCAGACCTTTATGGTAGTTGCTGAGAGAGATAGTTCTACTGCTGTATCGGATATATCATTATTCACGGATAAATCTGTTGAATCTCATGGTAAACAGGTAGAAGCACTTCCATCTTATCTTTTATCTCTCTGCTTCCCCTTTAAGGAATTGATCAACTTTATTTGTTAAAATGGTTTCGATTAAAAATAGAAACATGCATTTAGCAAGGATTACAAACAATATTATTGGACTTTCATACTCTGAGATGCCTTATGCTAAGCTCTCTTTGCTATATCTGACTGTCGACATGCTTTAGGCTCACGATCTCCATGAAGCATTTGAAAAAGAAAGCAAGATTCGCTCAGAGTACTCGAACGAGTCTGATTTATTGTACTCACTTCAAGACCTGCAACTGGGGGCGAAAGGAAAACTTTCAGTGCTTGAACCTGGTCGTAGGTCAAAGGTCATTTTAGGAGGACCTGAAGTATCCCGTTTCGTCTACAACGGCATACTTATTGATGCTAAGGAAGATTCAGGACCTTTCGTCTATCACTATGGCGTATTCATTGTACCCCGTGTTAGTTTCTATTCCCCCAATCCTTTTCCCAATTGATGGCCTTTGGTTTTTTTGAGCTTGTGCTAGTCTTATACTTCAATATTCTTAATTCAAGCAAAAGTGATGATTATTATACTAAAATTGATAAAAGATTTGTGTGTTTTGAGTTTGAAACAAATTTTGACGCTGCATCCCACTTTTAGTGACCATATAAAAGGATTTGTCGAAAAGAAGTAGGAACATTTAAAAAAAAAATTATATCAGAATGAGGGTTATGGTATGTTTTCATCATTTATAATAAAGAATTGCACTAAAACAGCTATCTCTTTTGTTTTATATATTTTCATCTTTATTTAGGATGTGGTATAAGAAAAGTGACTCTGTGCTTCCTATCAGTCAATTCATGATTCTATTATATTGAACTTGGACAATATGACACCCATTTGTCCTTTGCCCATTTTCTTGTATAATTTTAGTTACTTTGATATTTTAATTTCAGAATAGGGTTAGACCTATGAACCTTCATTTTCTATTGGCACTTTAAAAATATTTGAATCTGTCCTGTTTTGCGCTATAACTCAAATATTGGCATATTCTAGTATGTGTTATGTTTTTCAACCCAGCTGGTGTGTGACTAGAGTTCAACATTTCAGCACCAAGCTCGTGATTGGCTCTTCTCATCAGAAGAAGGACAAGGACTCCTTGTAGCAAGCTCAAATGCTGCTAGACTGCTGATTGTAAATCTATCCCGTCTCTAAAATGTTTAGTTTATTTCTTCCTTTATTCATCTCTTTACATTTCATTTTCATTAATAATATTTTGGATTGATCCTAGATTATACTGGATTCGAGCAATTCAAATGTTTCCATGGAGCATATCTAGGTTAATACTTCTACTTAAATTTCCCATAGCAGGAAGAATTGGATAGCATCTAATACTCCACCCCTCTCACCTCGCGTTTTTCAGATGGATCTTTCTCCTTTAGTCAAGCAATTGGCCCCAGGGCATTATGATGACAGTGTTCAAATTCCGTACGTATTTATCAGCATTTATTTATCAAGTAGTAGGATATTTAATATCAGATTTATCATTTTAATGAAGCTGTTTTCTCCTTTTCCCCCCTCAGATGTGTAATAAGCTGTTTCCATTTTACAGTTGCATATTTCTTTTAGCCTTTACTACTACTACTACATCAGTTCACACCAGATTATTGTGCATTTATCAATGTTTAGTGGATTTAGTTATAGTCTTGTACGCCTACATTCTGGTGTATGGTATAACATCTTTAACTTAAATCGGGGATACCACTTTTGGCAAAACATCATAATTGAACCAGTTCTCGTTACAGATAATTTCAGAAGTGGATGACGTGCGTATTTTCCCATTATGTTGGTAAACTGTGGAGGAAGTATGTAAAACCAAGTAAGATGGTAGGTTGGAGAGTTCCAGTCAATAGTGCTTGTTTCAAATAAATTTTGTATAGGTTGAGAGGAATTTTGTAAGGTATTTGATTAGAATTTAATACTCATGGCTCATGGGGGATAGTACACGCTATTCCTTACAAAGTTTTTTCTGTCTTGGGAAGACCACGTCTGCAAATAAGTTAAAAAAAAAGATCATTGAATTAGACTATAGATGTCTTCAATTTTCTTATTATGTGCATCACATGTTGTACTTATGTTATGTCTGCATCTTATTACAGAACTTGTATTCTGTAAATGAGATATATTCATCCTTTTCTACGTTGGCATTCTCACCCTGTTCTTAAATGCTTGTACTATAAAGCAGTAAATATCATTTGTCCATATCTGCAATCAGACCTTTCTAATATGCTTGAAATATGTGCCGTTTGTTTTCAAATGTCTATTTTTTTCACTTGCTAGGTTTTATGAAAATGGATCTCTTGCAGGTTTTTGGCTGCTGGTGATGGAATGGTTGAACGAAAAATTGTGCACCAGGTTGAAGAAATTCTCTCTCTTTTTTAATAAGTTATGTTAGATATGTCACAGTTTTATTGGTTCCTTTTGTTCAGTAACCCCTAGAATCTAGGTGTCTGAGTACTCTAACCTGGCTTCTGGAGTAATGTAGACAATATTGCTACTAATTCGCAGATTGACTTTTAGTAATCTTAGTATGCCTTACATGTGTAGCGTTGGGTGTCCTTACTTACTTATTGGCTTGCATTTGTTTTTCTTCTGATATTTCTTATTTGCTGAACTCCCTTGAGGCTTTAAAATCATCAACCATATTATATCGCTGTTTTCCTCTAAGATTGTGTTTAAATCGTGAGATTTGACTTGAGAAGGTACTTTAGAGGAAGGATTTGAAATAACTCCATATGAAGTGAGTTTCATTGGTATGTATATTAAGTTAATCCAGATTGCTATGTACACTGTTCCTATTACGACACAAAGACAAGCAAGCTGGGGCCTAATTAGTAAGAGTGAAAATGAGAAACTAGGACAGACATTTTATTTCGGTCCTTCAGATAACTGAATTTCATGATGTGATCAATTGGAAGGAAAATAGGAAATCAAGGTTTAGCTTGTTAAACTGTTATGATCCCACATCGGTTCCACATGAAAGTGTGGAAGGGTATATAAGTGAGAGTCAATCCTTAACCTTTGACCATGGTTTTGGGTTAAGTTAGGGCTCCCTAGCTTATATTCCTAACATAAACCTATTGATCCCATGGGGTTTCAGATATTCACTTATTCTAAGACAACATCCCTTTTATTTGCATAGTAGTGTTCATGAAGATGCAAGTCTGTGACTCTTAGAGGCCCCGGTTGGTTCGCGGGATTGATCGGGATAGGCCATGATTATGATTTTAATCCCAACTAATCTACCGTTTGGTTTGCGGGATGAAGGCCCATGATATACTTCAAGCCCGGATAGAAAATGTATAAAATCCCTCCATGGAGGGATATGTCAATCCCACGTGAAAGGTGGGATAGAGAGCATATCCCAAATGCAATATTACAAATTGTCCTTCTATTGTTTGAATAGATTCACAAGAATGAAGTGTGATTGTTTCAATTCAATTTAATGGTGTTTATGACATTTCAATAAGTATCCCATCTAATCCCTCAATCTAATCCTACAATCCAAACGCATATCTTGATTCAACAAATCCAGTCAAATCAATCTAATCTTACTCAATCCCACTCAATCCTATCACACCTAATCAATCCAGTCCCGTGAACCAAACCACCCTTACTTGATTATTTTCGTCCCCTCTTTCCTTTTCAGTATTTCTTACTATTTTTTTTAATCCAGGTTACATCTACCGTGACTGGCCCAATTGTTGTGGAGGATGTGGTCTATCAAGACATTGATGATTGTGTTGATTTAAGTGGATGCAAATTTCGCCGTCTTACTTTTCAAAAGAAATGAGAATTTGGTGCAATCTGAAGCTCTTTTTGTCAACAGAAGGATCAGATGAAATATCAAGTAAAGTAGAGAAAGATAAAGTACAGGAAGGTTCCAAACCCAAAACCAATGGAAACCAGAAAACATCTAAGTCTCCTGGTGAGGTTCTTGTCCCTCTTTGTTGATTAATTAGCTTTTGAGGATCTGTCTTTGCAACGTAAGGTTGAGTTAGATATTTTTCTTGTTCTATTATTAATTGCTCCCTTGCTACTTATGATATTGTGGTTGTAGTTTATTTCCTCATGTTTTTAGATTTTAGATTCTATGTTATGTGTTGGTGCTCTACTTGTTTGAAATATATTTTGTCCTTCTGGTGGCTTTTGGTTCTGTGTGTAAGTCACAACCAAGTATGGCTTATATGCTAAAGTACCTTTTTGTTACACTTGCTCCTTTTCCTTTAACAACCTAATAATTTCCACTAGATACCACTAGAAAAGGTATTTTTTTCTTCTTCATTAACTAGTGTGTCCTCATCTTATTGGTGGCAGAATTGAAGGTTGTTCACAACCATTTAGCTAGCTCGTACCACACTGGGATTATTTCTGGAATACTTTTGATTTCTACACATTTGCAAAAATCTACATCAGTTGGAGGCCCGGTAAGCTTTTTACTCTCCTTACTGATTTATCTTGTGTAAGTTTGTAAATATGTCATTACAATTTCTTATTCATATTGATATCTAGAGTATACAGAATAAACAGTCTTTTTTTAATATTTATTCATATTGCTGTTTCTATTCTTACTGGATAGAAAAGTTGAATGGGAGTTGCCTTTTCTCTCTTTCCAGATGAAAGCAGTGGTTATCGGTCTTGGAGCAGGATTACTTCCCATGTTTATGAAGAATTATCTACCTGGTCTAATGATTGAGGTCTAACGAAAATTCCAAATCTATTTGATCCAGTTTGTTTTCCTATTTGTACTTGTGCGAATTCATAATTTGACAGGTCGTTGAGTTAGATCCTGTGGTTTTGCGTGTTTCCAGAGATTTTTTTGGTTTTGTAGAAGATGATGAGCACTTAAAGGTTAGATTTGATATATCATTATATTTCAATTGTTGTTTTCACCTACTAAATCGAAATTGGCGTGTAAAGTAGATATTTTTCTAAAAGTTGTGACAACTTTTGTGTCTAATACAAAACTCTCACCCATCTGTTTGCTGATGTACCCTGTTTTATATGTCATACTGGAAAGTCTTTGCTTTTGGTTTATATTCAACGACTGCGTTAATTTTTTATAAATTCTCTTTTTCTTGCTCCTTTTAAGGTACATATAACTGATGGAATTGAGTTTGTCAAGGAGAGAGCAGGTGAAAGTTGCAGCCATTATCTCTAAAATCGAGAATGACTTGCTTAACTAGAATTTATTGATTGGTTGCTCTATATCTTTTTGTAGATGGAAATAACTCTCGCAAAGTTGACATTCTTGTAGTTGATTGGACTCAGCAGACACAAGGTAGTATAAATTTTAGTCGAATAAATTTTGTCATCTTAATTCTCTTGTTGCATGTTTTCATTTCACTGGTCATTATGCAGCTCTGGTTTGACCTGTCCCGCAACAGATTTTGTTGAGGAATCATTTCTTTTGACCGTAAAAGACTTGCTCTCTGATCAAGGCTTATTCATCATAAATTTGGTGTCAAGATCCTCCACTGTGAAAGACGCAGTAAAATCAAGAATGCAAAAGGTGAGAATTCATTACATTCAGTGAAAGGTTAAATATCTATTGAATAATGTCATTTCCTATTTGAACTGCTTCACTATTCTTAATATCATTTTTAAGATGAAATCTTATTGTTCTTCCAAATTTGATCAGATGCAATAGTTATTCTGATAAGATATGAAACAAAGTATTGATAAGATATGTCCATTTGATTCATGGGCATAGATATTGAACTTGAAAATTCGGATGCACTCTTATTTACAGGTATTCAGCAACATATTTTCCCTCCAGCTTGAGGAAGATGTCAATGAAGTAATATTTGCGGTAAAGATGGCGTCTCCCATGAAGGAGTTTCAACTTTCTGAAGCTCGTGATGAAGTTGCTAAATCATTGTTGCAGATGGATAAAGAGGAGTGGAAAGTAAAAGTTTGGGATCTATCGAAATCGATCAACCTAATAAGTTGATGAACAAGTTGAGAAATAGGATGTTATTCATCTCGATTAAGACCACTATTAGGTTTGGTTTATGCACATATTATATGTTACCCATTTATGGTAGAATGTATATTCTGGTGAGTTTTACTGGCATAGCCATGGCACAATGCCCCAGATTTTTTAGAGAATTTTTTAGTTGGAATTCTTTTCTTGTTAGTTTTCTTTTGGTGACTTATAGTTACTTCTTGAGTTTGTCGAACTTACCACACGAAGCTTCTGGATTTGGTAATTTCAATTATCTCATGAAGTTTGTTTGAGACTTTGAGTTACCAAACAAATAAGATCTCTGGTCTTAGAATCGTAAAGGAGACCTCTGGTTTTGAACGATAACAATTGATGCAGTTTGAAATCAATATATGAACATAATAGATACAACTGATCATCATTAATACTGCAATTCATATATTATATATATATATTTTAAAATCAAATCAAGTATTAATACATTTTCTTGGTATAATCGATTACGACCCCCTTATCCCTTGCCATATAGTACCAGACGACCCTTTAGTTTGGTTATATTGCATGCAAAAATCAGTTACTCAACTATGATCGGAAGAAAAGCCATTTGAATAAGCTACACTCACCTCCATAATCCACATCGAATAAATACGAGTTGTTAAGATCATCTAAATCATTACAAAAAATATAAGAGAATTACGTCTAGAAGAACTACACTTTTCACTCATAAAACATTGTTGGAGACACCAAACTATCATCACACATAATTGCTTCAGATTTACCGCATCTAAGATCAGAGTTGTGATACATAAGAAACACAGGCTTGTTGCCCTTAAAGCTGTACTTCATCAACTTGAATTCATCAACATCCAAAATTAGAAAATTAGAAAACCAAAGGAGACAACACTCTGACGTAGTTGATTCCCTCAATGTTAGCATATTTGATCCAAGATTGTTCAACCCGTATTCCTTCATTATCCACATCTCAAACCCTGCATTCGCACACTTGAAGATTGCAAACAGGCATCCCTTTACAACTCCAAGTTTAAAATCACACTGGACAGGAGGTGTAATCGTCACATATTTGTTATCATCGAGATGGTATGCACAAATTACGTGGCCAGAAAAGCGGTCAGTCCATTTGGCAGGCCAATGTACGGTTCCATGCAAAAGGACACCTCTCTCCTCCTCATAGACAGGGGCCGGAAGTTGCAGATTGCACTTGCACCAAGATGAAAAGCCAGACAACTTATAAACTTGGACTTGATGATCGGAGTTACCATACCATGAATCACCAAAAAACCAAACCAAGAGCAGCTGATACTTTCCTTTTGGTTTTATCACATATCTCACCATGATACTTCCTTATATCTCTTATAATATGAATAATCTCACAAATAAATTGATGTCTAATAAATTAACTAGGGTATATACGCTATCTAGCTATGACCTTTGCTTACTTAAAGATTGACCCGGCTCTGATTTGTTTGATAAATGAATCGGATTAATTTTTTAGGTTATATCTTGTATGCACCTAGGTGCCAAGACAAAAAGATTTATATTGATTTTAAAAACGTGTACTTGTTATCTTTGAAAAATATAATTTATTTATATTGAATTATGCAATTATTAATATTGAAAAATAGTTACACGATTAAGTGTAAATAAATTGCACTTTTCAGTATAAAAAATCACATGATTCTAAAATGCACTAAGAGTGCACGGTGCATCTAGGTATACATCTATTTAATTAAATAGGTTAGGTTTCACTAAGTCTTATTTGCACTGCATCGTGCAATTCAATTACAATTACATTAGTTGTTTTTACTGTAAAATATCATTTGTGTTTATTAAAAATATCAAACTGTACTACTAATATACAAGAGACTAATAAGCCGACCTATAAGGGATAATTCTTAGTAGGTGAAATTTTTGAAAAATTATTTGTCTGAAATAAAGAGTATATACAACCAAAATTGATTTAAAAGTGCAATTATTATATATATGCAAAATTGATTTAAAAGTTTTTTAAAATTATACCTTTCAAAAAGGGTACATATCTTGACAGATATAAATGAGATTGCATATCATGACCAAAATTGCACTTGAAAAAAATTTTTTAAAAATATAAGAACCATTTTTCAAAAAGTAAATTTTTAAAAAAGTCTTACCAAATCGATTTTCCATGAAGAAATTGCTTTAATTTTTTTTTTTCTTTTAAAACTCCGTGGAAGTTTCTTTTATTTTAGTATATAAATAAGTATGTATTTGGAAAAAGAGATGAGAATGAAAAAGAGAGATATTTTAGAGTATTTAAACAAGTATTAGCAGTGTTATTTTGCGATTCAACAACTAAGATAAAATAAAATCATAAAATAATAATAATTTTGAAGAAAATGATTACCAGAGGCTGAAGAAGACGAACAAATTGTCCAACCAATTCCAATTGAGGACTGTTGGTGGGACTTTTCACCCAAGAAATCTTCCATCGTCTAGCCAACCAATTTTTTTTTGCAGAAATTGGTTTAACAATTTCGAGTGGAATTTTGTTGGTCTTCATCTTACAACGAGAGCCGAATCCGAGTGGTCGTATATGATGAGAGCAGGGTGATAGAGTACAAGTTCAACATTAACTCAGAAGAAACCATGCCAATCCATAGTACACTAGCGATTCGCAGCAGCATAGGATCCAGTCTCCTGCGATGGCCTGCTCTGTTTTCAGTTTGAAGGTTCACGTCGTTCAATTGCGGTCTATAATCCATCCACGGGTAACTATTTCTGGCCAATATCGAGTCTATAACATGTCAGTTGCTCTTGGTTTGGTCACCACCCCTTTGGTTTTGGGTATTTCGAGTTGCGCAGGGATGTCTCTTTGCAATCTTGAGGCCTACAAATGCACAAGCGGTAAGTGAGTTTGAGATGTGGATAATGAAGAAATACGGGGTTGAAGAATCATGGATCAAATATGCCAACATTCGGGGTTTAAATTCCTTTCGTGATCTCAACTGTCGCAGTGTCGTAGTCCCGTTGGGGTTTTTCTCGAATGGTGATCTCGTCTTAGATGCTGATAGATACATGTTGATCAAGTACAACTTCAATGACAACAAGGCTGAGCTTATTACGCATCGCAACTATGGTAAAGCAATTATGTGTGCTGATAGTTTGGTGTCTCCAAGAATTGTTGGAACATGAGTCGCAACAATAGTTATTGCTTAAAGTTAGAACACTATTTTACTTATTTTTGGGGGTGTACAAATTAGAATAGTTCTTGCTTAAAGTTAGAATTCGGAACTTAATTCTCTTAGATTTTTGTCATGCTCTTAACAACTCATATTTCCCTCTTAACATCTGTTTTATTCAATATATATATATATATATAGAGAGAGGTGCATTGTTTTGATTTTTAATTGTATTGATGATAGTTTTTTTTTTTGCATACCAGTAACAATTTAATAGCATTACAGTGAGTGTATTTATACATAACAGTGATAGTTTATTTGTATAACAATGATACATAGTTTCATATACAGTGACAATTATAGTTTTTCTTCATAACATTGATAGTTTTTTTTTTTGCATACCAGTGATAATTTAATAATATTACAGTGAATGTTTTTATACATATCAATAATAGCTTATGTGTATATACTTGGTGATCTTTATTTTTTACATACAAATGGTGTGATAGTTTTTTCTTCATAACAGTGATAATTTTTATGTGTTTTGGTGATAACTTTTTGCATATCAGTGATAATTTAATAGGATTACAAATTTACAATGAGAGTTTAATTTCTCGAGGGGACGCGATTTCTCAAGGTATAGGAAGAGACAGTCTTCACGTGAGAGGGTAAGAGGAGAGATGCGAATTAGAAAATGAAATTAAAATTATTTATATGTGACCCGTAGATTCGATCTGGGTTCATAATAAACCAGATCTATAAAAAAATTTGTCATGAAAAAAATATTTGTTTTGATAAACATATTTTTCTGCCCATAATAAAAAAAAAAAACAAAAAATTAATTGTTCCAGCTAGCTAATTGGTCCTCAGTCCAAAAAAATTGTTTGTTTAAAAAAATATTGGTTATTCAAAAACTCAAAATAAGAGCTGAGTAAGAGATGCAAGTCATGTGGGTAAAGAAAAATGGTGCGACTACTCACTTTCATTACCTAATTCCACCCTCACTCACAATTTAGTCAATGAAATGTCTCCATTTCCTGTGTCTTTCTCTTGGAAGGTGGTTCAAGATACAACTCCCTCGATCTCAAACCTTCTTAAGAGAGGCGCCTACGTATCATCAACACTGAGCTTCTCCTCTTCGGTTGTAAGGTTGGAAGGAGATTTTATTCGGCTTTCCCAGCTCAATACCCGGTTCATTGTTGCACCACTTCTGTAACCATAGTAATATGAAGAGCTCTAATTGTAAGGAAAATTGGATATCGTATGGCATAGTGTTATATAGCAAATTATCTGGACACTCGAAATGCTAATGTTTTCCGAGGAATCAAGGCTGTTGTTAGTGAAAGGGGTATATCTTGCAAAGGGACTCCGTTTTGCTGTATGGTTTTATTTGCTGTTTGGTGGCTGTAACATAAAACTTTGTTTCGTGGGAATATAACGCTTTAACACTTTGGAAAAAATGGATCTGGATATTGTACAAAAGTATTAGCAAGAGCTATTAGACACTAAGCCACTAACAATAACTCAAATTTCACCTGTTAAAATCATGCAAACAACAATTCCACTTGACTGTATCAGACACCTCCTTCAAAGAATTGTTGGTGACGCCAAACTACCGAAGACGTGATCCTTGTGTGGGAATTATGTGGCAAGTCTGATGCCAATTGTGGTGATTAATTCATTGGGATAGTACCGTGAAAGAGGGTGGTACCTCTCTCTTCAGGAGATCCCAAAAACACGGGGGCTGAAACTTGCTGATTGATGCAGCAAGATGTGAAAGTGATTAAGTTTTAAGTTGGATGTAATCAACTTATGAACTCGGAATTCACAATGGATCAATGCAGAAAGATGTCAAGTAATCAGATTACACGCCATCATAGATAAGCTTGCATTATAATGGCTTGCCATGAAATAGGTTTCTACCTTCAATCGAAACAAGACAGTTATGTCAAACATGTAATAGCGTGATACTCATATCCATCTCATTGTAACCGAATAATTTCCGAACGGGAAACCCAACATCTAGGGGTGAGTTGCATAACACCTTCGAGGAAACCCTAACTCTACCTTCCTGCGACCTGGATAGGTCGCTCGCTCAATAGATTAGAATTGTGCTTAGGTCGGGGCCAGATCTAGCCTCACCCGAAATGGATGATCAAGGACCGACAAGACCCCGATTCGCTGCCTAGGGGAGGCATTAAGTCCCGAATGGCGGCGCCTGCGACTGAGCCTCGAAGAAAGTCGGACCAAGGAAGACTTTCCTTAACGGAAAAACTTTCCTCGCTTTAAAACAACCGAAAGGTGTTACCCCAACAAGGGCGAGTCGACGCTACTGACCAGATTTTGATTCATGACCAGAACAAGAGATAACGACCTCCAAATGAAAGCAGTCCCTAGGAAAGAGGTCGCCCCATTTTTCCGGCTGAGGCCACTCCCAAGAATCAGAGCGGCTCCATTTAATGTACCTTGCAGGCCATTAAATGCCTAGGTCCTAGGTCCCTAGAGGGGCTATACCCCAAGGGTTTGTAGTATAAATACATGTAATTAAAGCTCAAAAAGGGGTTCCAACCTTCACATTCAATACAAAGACTTTATTAGCCAAAAAAGAGGCCTTTGACCCAAACACTCTTGCAATTTATTGCTTTCTAACACTCCAAATAATAAGCATTAAAACATATCATCATCACATTAATGAAGAACATTCCCTTTGTTCTTCATTAATTCTCACCAACTCCACATCATAAATAGTTTGATGTCAATCATAGCCACATCAATGCCTTAATCATCTTTTCATATTTTTGGTATCAACAATTGGCGCTAGAAGAAGGGTGTTTCACTAGAATTTTTCCAGATTTTCTATTGATACACCCTTTTGAATCTTCAAATCTTCAACAATCCCATTCGAATCTTTATATCCTCATCATACTCGAAGCCTTTCCATGGCATCCACGGGGGTGAAGCTTCCTACGCCGCAGGAGGTCACTTCCAAAGAATGAAGGTCCTCAAGAACCTGCCGACATCAAAACTCCGGAGGATCTCAGGAGGCTATGAAATCCTCCAACGGGCCTCATTGGCGAAAGCATAACGGGCCTCATCTGGGCGAAATGAAGTCCCACCGCCTCCGGGTCCCGGGAAAGAGGAAGATGGACTTAAAAACTCCCGACCAGTACGCAGACAAATAAGACCAATCACACGACGAGGAGTCCGCGGGGCATGCCGCGCCCCGAGTCCGGGGAAAAACTCCCTCCCTCTCGTATAAGTTTCCCACAACCACGATACCGAGTTTGCCTTTGAGAGAGATTGGGCAGCCACACACCTCGAAAAGCCCCGAGGTCGCCAGAACTAATCCGAGCCGACTCCTTCACAATCCCACAGAATTTGAAACCTCTTTCGAGGTAGAGGATTTTCGAGGTCGAAGGAACGAGGGGATAAAGGCCTTGATACTATCTCATTTAGGTCCACGAGCGTCTCATCGACCTCCTAACCACGGAAACGAGCAGCTCGAAGCCATCAAAGAAACTCTTAAGAAGATGCAGGATCGATTAGACCAGCAGGAAGGACCCATGACGTCAAGGCCCATCCCGATCTTTTTTTAGTCAAATCCATTGTCTATGCCCCAAGACATGTCAAAATCAACACGACCTCAATCAATCAAGATAATGGGGACTCGATCCCGACCATTCATCTAGGGAAGTTCTCCCACCACATGGCTTCCGCCAGGGGGCCCACAGATCTTGACATAATGTCGGCTTTTCCCTCTCACTCTAGGCGACCAGGCCTATAGGTGGTTCAAATCTCTAACTCCGAACTCCATCGAGTCCTTCCATTTCCTTAACCATTTCGTCACCTTTGCCCCAAGGCAACCAACGAAACAACTCTTCGCGACCATTCAGCAGGGTCCCACGGAGTCGGATCGAGACTACATCGAGAGAGTCGATAACTTTCTCCTAGGTGGCGAACCCATGGGAGATGAGGTCAAAGTAATGGGAGCTGTTCGAGGCTTACGATTCAACACTAAGTTGTGGAAGCTCATGCATAAGGAATACCCGAGCTCGTATGCGGAGTTCCAGTACAAGGCAGGAAATCACATTAGCCGGGCTGAGATGATGGCCATGCGCTTGGGGGAGCAAATCCAAGAGGGCGAGGTAAAGAAGCCCGCGACAGTAGAGCCGAGCTCGCATAAGAAAAGTGGCGGTCATTGCAAGACCAACAACTTTAAACCTTTTAGCAGTGAAATCGAGGTCAAGCTATTGGGGGTACTAAGCACCACTCCAAACGAAGTCTATAATCAAATCAAGGATAAGAAACTTCTGGATCAGCCTCGCAAAATCACAAAGGAGAACGGGAAGATGAATCCCAACAAATACTGCCACTACCATGAGAGCATCGGACACAACACCAGTGAATGTCGCGACCTTCTCCGACAATTGTGGAAGCTTTATGAGGACGGAAAGCTAGATGACTACGTGAAGAAACGTCCGAACAACCAGCCACAACCACAGCGGCCTCAGGTAAATCCAGGGCCCACCGGCCAGCTACCCCTTCCCCCATTTCCCAACAATGCCGGGGGAAGGGCCGTCCAGATGATCGCTCCGTTGGGAGGTAACATCAGCGGGATCCTCCCGTCGATGTCTATGTCGCGACGCAGGCATAAAGCCATAATACGAGCTCTAAATCATATACACCAGACTTTCTCCCAAGTCAACCACGCAGCCGAGAAAACCAGTTCGCTCGCTTTCTCTGACGAAGACAAGCAGGGTGTGCAATATCCGAATAATGACCCCATAGTGATCTCGACCAAGATCATGGGGGTAATGGTTCATCGTCTACTAATTGATAACAACTCTTTCTGCAACATCCTATTCAAAAGTGCTCTCGACCAGATCGGGAACTTCTCTGAATATATCGAACCTTGCGACCTCACTACAAAAGGGTTTCGGGGACTCTTCCGTGAAACCCTATGGGGCAATCCGGTTGGCAGTCGAATTGGTCTTGGATCGCGATCCGGAGGTAAGGGTGACGAGACAACTTGATTTTATCATTGTCGATCTTCCCTCAACATACAACGGTTTTATGGGAAGACCTTTCGAACATGAGTTCGGGGCTGCGACCTCGGCCCACTATTATTGCATCAAATTCCCAACCCCGGGAGAGCCCGTAGGAACGATCAAGGGGAATCAGGCAATGTCTAGAGGATGTTTGTTACAGGTCGACGCCGAGCTAGGCACGACCATGGCGACCCTCGAGATGGGGGCAATTATGGTAGTGATGAAAGACTATCCCGGCGACCCGACCTCGCCACCAACGAACGTACCCAGCAAAAGAATGAAAGTCGCCAACTTCGAGGAAGTGGCCGATCTCGAGCCCAGAATAGGTTACGAGCCTATTGATGACCCACGATGGGCGAAAGGGCAACGAGCCACACCGATGGAAGAGCTCGAGAGAGTCCCATTTAGCGAAACCCGACCTGAGATGGAGGTGATCATCGGGACCACCCTCGGTCCCGAAATGCGAAGTCAGGTGATCGAGTTCCTGAAACCAACTTGGACGTTTTTGCCTGGTCCCACAGAGATATGGTCGGGATAGATCCCGAGGTCGCTTGCCATCAGCTTCACATCGATCCTTCAAAGAAACCAATCTCGCAGAAGAGAAGGAAGTTTGGTCAGGAGAAATATGCGGCCCTGGCCGAGGAGGTTAAGAAGCTCCTAGATAACCAGCTAATCGAGCAAGCTGATAAGCCTCAATGGGTAGCGAATGCGGTGTTGGTAAAAAAGGCAAACAACTCATGGAGGTTGTGCATTGATTTTACGGATCTAAATGACACTTGCCCCAAAGATCATTTCCCCATGCCGCACATCGACCACCTGATCGACAATACGGCGGGGCACGAGGTGATGTCGTTCATGGAAGCATTCGCGGGCTACCATCAAATAGCCATGCACCGAGACGACCAAAATCACACTTCTTTTCTGACATAAAAGAACATCTACTGCTGGAGGCGCATGCCTTTTGGTCTGAAGAACGCCGGGGCAACGTATCAAAGGTTGGTCAATCGCATGTTTGCGGACCAAATCGGCAAGACCATGGAGGTGTATATCGATGATCTGGTGGTTAAAAGCAAGAGAAGAGAAGACCATCTGGGGGACCTCACCCAGGCCTTCGACATCTTAAGACAATATAAGATGAAACTGAACCCCAAGAAGTGCAACTTTGGGGTGGAGTCCGGAAAGTTCTTGGGGCATATGGTGAGCCATCGCGGGATTGAGGCGAACCCGACCAAGATCCAGGCCGTGCTTGACATGAGAGCCCCACAGAACATCAAGGAAGTTCAGAGGTTGACAGGGCGGTTGGCCGCACTAAATCGTTTTATCTCGCGGATGGGGGACAAATGTAAACCTTTCTTTGATACAATTAGAAAGGGGAAGTTCAAATGGACAACTCAAAGCCAGCTCGCGTTCGAGAGCATAAAAGATTACCTATCAAACACGCAGATTCTCATGGAAGCTGGCCCCGGGAAAAACTTTACCTTTACTTTGCGGCCTCGGAGACCGCGTTAAGCGCCATATTGGTCCGGGCTGAGGGGCAAGACCATCTGCCGATCTACTTTGTGAGCTAGACTTTGAACGATACCGAGCTAAGATACCCCCCTCTAGAGAAGTTCGCCACACGCCAGAATGAGCGCCCCAAAGTCGCCATATATTTTTTTCGACCACCATGTCGAGGTCTTGACCTCGTTACCCCTTCGCGGTGAATACTCCATCGACCTGACATAACGCAGAAGATGCCTCAGTGGTCGGTGGAGATCGGGCATTCAACATCACATATGCACCCCGGACGGCAATAAAGGCACAAGCGTTGGCGGATTTCCTCGTGGAATTGACTTTTCCGACCAAACAGGAGAACATCGTGGAGAAACCTTGGGAGTTATATGTTGATGGTTTGGCAACCAGCGACCGAGCTGGGGCAGGCGTGATACTAGTCAGCCCGGAAGGAAGATCTTTCACAACCGCAATCCGTTTCGATTTCCAAGCGATGAACAACGAGGCCGAATACGAAGCCTTGATCAATGGCCTAGAAATGGCCATGACCATGGGGGTGCAACGCATCAAGGTTTTTTGCGATTCTCAGCTGGTAGCTTTCCAGATGACGGGTGAGTACGAGGCGAGAAACGAACGGATGATGGCTTACCACAAGATCGCCCAAAATCGATCGAAAAGCTCGAAAGGTGTCGAGATATCCCAAATTCCTAGGAAGGAGAACACCCAAGCAGATGCTCTAGCTCGGTTGGAGACATATGAAGGAGCGGCCGACATGTCAGATATAACCATCATCAAGCTCGCTGCCCCATCGGGTAGTCCGACCCTTGTCGCACCAATGGCAGCCGAGGAAGATACCTGGATGAGTCTGATCATTAAGTACATTAAAGATGGCGAGATCGCCATCGATAAGATCGAGGCCCACCGACTTCAACCGAGGGTAATATGCCGATACGATCATCGACAACCAACTGCATGCGGGGTTTCGCCTCCCTTTGCTAAAGTGTAAACTTTGAGGTCGGTGAAAGAGATCATAAAGGAGATTCATGAAGGGGTATGTGGTAACCATCTTTGGAGGGCACTAATCACCCACAAGGTCCCGCGACAGGCTATTTTCGTTAACACTTGAAACAAGACGCCTCGACTTTGCTAAAGCATGCAAAGGTGTGGTCTTCGCTTCAAAAATTGGGGTGGCCCCTCCTGAGAGCTCGTGATCGATATCTGAGCCATGGCCCTTCGCCAAATGGGGGCATCGACCGACGGGACCACTACCCACGCACTGAACGTCAAGTTCACAAAGGGTCGCGCCGACCTACTTCACCAAGTGGGCGGAGGCAGGCCCTCGAGCACCTGGATCGCAAAGAATCATTCGGGTTCATATGGAAGAACATTATATGCGGTTCGGGCTTGCTCCCTCAGCGATAGTGTCGGATAACAGACCACAATTTGATGGATGGGAAATCAGAGCTTTTTTCGAGAAGTGGCGGATCACCAAGCTTTTCTCCACCCCCTATCACCCACAATCAAATGGTCAGGTCGAGGCAGTTAATAAGATCATCAAGCACACACTCAAGACAAGGATCGAAGGATCAAAAGGATTTGGGCGCGAGCAAGCTTCGAGATACTCTGGTCATATCGGACCACCACGTTAAATTCAACCGGAAACACCTTTCTCCTCGCCTTTGGGTGGGAGGTCATCATCCCAATGGAGGTGCATTTCCCGACATACCAAACATCACGAGCTATCGATGAAACCAACGGCAGAGCACAAGAGGTCAATCTCGATTTCCTCGAAGAAAAACACATCAACTCAAATATCCAAAATGCGACCTACAAACAAAGGTCGGAAAAGTATTACAACTCGAAGGTGCGAGTTCGCCAATTCCGCAGAGGCGACCTCGTGTTGAAAAAGGTACAAGGGACCAATCAAGGAGTTTTCGGCCCGACATGGGAGGGGCCTTTTAAGGTCACAAAGATACTACCTAACGGAGCATACGAGCTCGAAGATATCAATGGCATTCCAACTTAATATCCGTGGAATGCGACCTTTCTGAAGAAATACTATCAGTAAAAGAGGGCATTAGTCCGAACTTACTAATATCTAGTATAGGAACCTCGGTAATGAATGTAGCGATTGTTCCTACATAAATGCAAAGTTCCAATTTTCCCATTTTATTCTCTATTAAATCGAAAAAAAAAAGGGTGACAAGACAATCATGGACCTCTAACAAGTAAAAGTTAATCGAGGTCACTAAGTCGCAATATCATAAGACGACATATGTGAGCACGATAAACTAAAGTACAAAAGTAAAAGTTAATCGAGGTCGCTAAGTCGCAATATCATAAGACGACATATGCGAGCACGATAAACTAAAGTACAAAAGTAAAAGTTAATCGAGGTCTCTAAGTCGCAATATCATAAGACGACATATGCGAGCACGATTAAACTAACGTACAAAAGTAAAAGTTAATCGAGGTCTCTAAGTCGCAATATCATAAGACAACATATGCGAGCATGATAAAATAAAAAGTACAAGACAAATCGAGGTCGCTAAGTCGCAATATCTTAAGACGACATAAGCGAGCACGGTAGCTCAGGAAAATTCCAAGTAATTGCTTACCGAGATCCTTAAGCCGCAAATTCTTAAGACGACATATGGGAGCTTGATAATGAGTTTTAGTTCATCAAGTCGCAAATCATTAAGACGACATAAGAGAAAGAGGCAAACCATACAATATTTTCGCTAAGTTGCAATAAAATAAGACAACTTAAATAAAGCGAAACAAGAGTAATAAAGCCCGTGGGGCATTCCATTAAGAAAAATAAAGGGAACTATACAAAGTGGGGCCTTCGCGGGCAAGATCAAAAATAAAAAAAAAAACAAAAGAAAAACAAACAACTAGGTTTCGCTTAAAAGATCGAGCCCTCCCCAACGAGCTCAGGTCTGGGCCTCCGAGGCTTGGACTACCCCTTCGACTATTAATCTCGGGAGATCGGATGGTGGTCCCTCCTTGCCTTCTCGGCCAGATTGCCTAAGTGATCGAGGCCGGATCATAGAGATCCAAGTCCTCGATACCCTCAAACCGACTCAGGTCGAGTCCATCGGGCCCGAGGTTGGCAATCGGGAAGGAGTCCGAGGGTTTTGGCAGTTAGATCAAAGAACGCGGATACTTCCGCCAAAAAAGCCCCCTTAGGACCGACCCCTCAGGAAAAGGCTGCGGGCAAAATGCGCACCATGCCATCCACCGAGGCAAAGTTACTCCACACCTTCCGGATGGCATTCTCTCCCCTTTGAGGCAGAGCTCAGCAGATCTTTTCCCTTTAAGCTCCTCCCTTGCAGGCGAGGCGCCTCGGTCCCCTCTCTGAAGGGCATTCTCCCGGAAGTCCAAGTCCGCCCAAGACCATGCCGACCGCCCAACTAGCCTTCGGGCCTAGATCCAGTTCGCCACCGAGGTCTAGCCCGCAACGACCTTCCGCCGAGGTTCCCGACCAGTCTCGCTGCTTCCAGCGTGGCTTAAGGGCCATGTTCTTCCGGGTCCACGGCCTCCTCCGTCCAGCAGATTCTCCCCGATGACTATCCGGACTCGCCGTCCGACCGAGGTGAAGTCCTCCGAGGCCTTGACACGCCGCCATCATCCGACCACCGGTGACACCCGCGGCCAGCTTAGATGTTGCCCAACCGCCCAGCTGGCCCCGACCGTTGGTCCAAGCCGAGGGTCCACGACCGGCAGAAGCGAAAGGCTGGACTGAGGTAATCCGGAGCTCACGGAGCAGAGAATGGGGACCGACTTCAAATGAAATCGACACGAGGACGGGTGGAGGACCTCCCCACAAAAGAGAGCGTAATTAAATAATGTTTAGTCCACGGTTTGATCATGTAATTTAAATAGCAGTAAAATAATAACTTATCGGTCGGCACCGACACCAAGTAGCAGACTTGTCGTCCTTCTCGTGCTCGCCCTCCGGGATGCGGCCGCTGCGGGAGCTCTTGGACTTGGATGGTTTGTCGACAGGGATGTCATCCCGCCGTTTCTGCGAGCCCTCCTCCTGCCCCGGAGGCGGGGGCAACACTGCCTCGACCTCCGTCATGGCCTCGGGCCTCCCAGTAGATGGGGCCGCCACCTCCTTGGTCGTGACCCCTGGAGCTTTCTCCGGGCCTCTTTATCCCGAGATTTTTGTTGGGCACGGGCATCCGCGAGGATCTTCATCCTCTCCTTCCTCAAAGCGGCAGGGTTGTTGGCATCCATCAGTTCGGTTTCCGCGGAAGTGGGGATGAAGGGGAGAGCGAAGCAAGGTGCAGCTGTCACATGAAGATCATTATGAAAAAAAAAAAAAAAAAAGAGCTTTTGGTCGAAGAAGATAAAAAAAAAATGTTTACCTCGTGGAAACTGAGATCGCAGATGATTAGGCCCGATCAGTATGCTTGCATTCCTCCGAGCGTCATTCGAGTTCAACGTTCTCAATGATCTGACTATAGGGCTCCTCCGACAAACCACGACCGCTCGAGCTAGAAACGGTGAAATGAGGGGCTCCTCTTGAGTCTTGGCTGCAAAAAGGAAGAGGAGTCAAATCAGTAACTTGGGAAATAAAAATGACATGCAGACTTACTTTCGGCGACGCCGAACTCAGTCCGGACGTTGATCCGACCACCTCGGTCCAGCTCGTCCGTCGGGCTCCGCCAATCCCCGGAAACCCACCAGAATCTCGGCTTCCACCCTTCCACCTTGGGCGGGACATACTCGATGATTTTGTTGCCTGGGCGAGCTCGCACGTAGTACCAGCCACTCTCCTCGGCATGGGCCCCCACGAGGTTGGTCAGCGAGATGATCTCATCGGCCGCGGGAAGATGACCGGGCTGGATAGATCCGAACAAGGTCAACAAACCGATCAGCGTGCTCCACCCATTGGGTGTAATCTGGGTCGGAGCGAGATCCCATAGATTTAAGATCTCTCTGATCCTCGAGTGGAGGGGAAATCGCAAACCGGCCTCCATGGCGCCCTCATTAATAGCAACACATCCCTCGGGAGGTTGGTCGGCCCTCTCGTCCAAAGTCGGGACCCAAAAGTGAACGTCCTGAGGGACCTCGTACCATTCCCAAAAGAATCTGAGTTCGGTCTCCTGCACCGAGCTAGCAATCATGCCCGCCACAAAGCGAGCATCTTCCTCCCTCACGCCTTTCCTCTCGGCAGGTCGACCTGATAGGAAAAATTGACCTAGTATTCCGGGAAGGTAAGCTCAAAGGGAGAGACCCCAGCCCGGGCAGTAGGGATCACCGACACGGAGGAAGTCTCCGCGACCCGGACCTAGCTGAAGGGCCAACCTCTGGAGGGTCGGCTCGACCCAAACCAAACCGGTTCCCTAATCGGACCGCCTCCCCGGAGGAAAAAAGCCAGAAATTTGAGCCGTACTCCCCCAGGATCTCCACCCGGTCATTGTCATCACCTTCCACGACGTCGTCGTCCCTTAGGAAATTAGAAAAAGGTGAGTCAAAGTCCGAGTCCCCGGCGCTCAACTCGTCGTGGGTGGCGGAGCCTGAAGAAACGTCGAACACCAAAGGACCGGCGCTGGACCCGACGGCCGGCTTGGAAGGTCCAAACTCCGATGGCAGAGCGGATGAGCCTTCTCCGGCATGGAAGTTCAAAGTGGATTTGAGGGGGGAGATAGTCATTGAGAATAAGAGAGGTTGGGGAAGTACTTACCGAATGGGGAATTCCGACGACAACAACAAAGGCCATGAGCAAATACAGAGAGAGCAGGAGATTACGAAAGTAGAAAAGTGAAGAATGAGGGGGAAACCTCCCTTATATAGAGGAGATTAGGGCATCGGAGCTCAAGGGTCGAGGCCACCACAAGGTCACGCGAATTTTGAACCGGGCGCTGCAGAACACGCACCATCATCACACCCGCAAAAAGTAGCCACAAACATCATTGAAAAGCTACCTCGATATTAAACGTCACACCGAATCCCGCAAAGGCGCCAAATTTATGGGAATTAAGACGCCAGAAGTCAAGATACCAGATCCCCCTCATGAGGCTAGATAGCTCGACGAAATAATTCGGGAGGCAATTGTTGTAACTTAATAATTTTAACCGGAAACCCAACATCTAGGTTGAGTTGCATAACACCTCCGAGGAAACCCTAACTTATTTTCGATAGGTCGGATAGGTCAATGCTCAATAGGATTAGAATTGTGCTTTAGGTCGGGGCATCTAGTCTCACCCGAGCCGATGATCATGACCGATTCTATAAGACCCCGACCAGGCCTAGGGAGTAATAAGTCCTTAATGGCGGCGTCATGACTGGAGTCTCCTGAAGAAATGACCAAGGAAGACTTTCCTGAAATGTAAAACTATTTTTCGCTTTCGTGAAAAACAAATTGAGCAGGTTACCCCAACAAGTATAGCCGACGCGCTGACCAGATTTTAGATTCATGACCAACAAAGACATCAAATACCTCCAAAACAACAGCCCTAGGAAAGAGGTCGCCCCATTTTTCCGCCCGAGCGCGCTACCCGGCAACTAGAGCCGGCTCCATTTAATGCACCTTGCAGGCCATTAAATGCCTAGGTCCTAGGTCCCTAGAGGGGCCATACCCCAAGGGTTTGTAGTATAAATACATGTAATTAAAGCTCAAAAAGGGGTTCCAACCTTCACATTCAATACAAAGACTTTATTAGCCAAAAAAGAGGCCTTTGGCCCAAACACTCTTGCAATTTATTGCTTTCTAACACTCCAAATAATAAGCATTAAAGCATATCATCATCACATTAATGAAGAACATTCCCTTTGTTCTTCATTAATTCTCACCAACTCCACATCATAAATAGTTTGATGTCAATCATAGTCACATCAATGCCTTAATCATCTTTTCATATTTTTGGTATCAACACCATCTCTAAAAAAACAGTTGCAAGAAATGAAAAAGAAATGTGAAGTAAGCTATGTTACTCAACCAAGATTGAAAGGGAAGACATTTCACATGAGTTGTTATTTGTTATACAGCATGACAAAAATCTAATACAAATAAGCCTTCAACTCTAACTATAAGAAACAGCTACATGTGACTCCCCAAAATAACTAAAATATTGTACTAACTATAATCAATAATTACTCGACTCCTCCTCCCACAATTGTTGGAGACACCAAACTATCATCGCACATAATTGCTTCAGATGAGTTTTACCGGAATTGTGAAGAAGCACGGCGTTGTTGTCATTGAAGAAGGTGTACTTTATCAACCCTGAGATATGAAATTGAAAGGTGTGAGATTACCTTTGGGGAAATATCCCAAAGGAGACATCACGCCATATCTGCATATTTGGTCCAAGATTGTTATACCCCATATTCTTTCATTAGCCAGAGCTATTCGACTCCTCCTCTGACAATTGTTGGGGACACCAGACTATCGGCACACATAATTACTTCATTACCAGCGCTGTGATTCGTAAGAAGCACAGCTTTGTTGTCATTGAAGTTGTACTTGATCAACTTGGATTCATCAACATCCAATACCAGAACACGACTCGGTAAAAATCCCAAAGGAGACAACACTCTGAAGCTCCTGAACCCCTGAATGTCGGCATATTTAGTCCAAGATTGTTCAACCCCATATACTTTCATTATCCACATCTCAGATACACCTTCAGCATTAGACTTCAAGATCGCAAAGAGTCGCCCCTCCGCAACTCCTAATTTAAAATCACAGTTCTGAACAGGGGCCCAAATCTCAAAGTAGTTCTCACTGTCTAAATGGTATGCCGAAATTACTCCGCGATTGTGCGTGCGGGCAGGCCAGTGCAGGGCTCCGTGCAAGACGGTACCTCTGTGGCCGACAGAATAGAAGGATAGGAATTGGAATGGGGCAGTGAAGTGAATCAGTTTTAACTTGGAGTTTTTGGTACTCAAGTTATAAACTCTAACTTCAAAACAGCATTCGGTCAAATATGTCACCAATACCAAAACATATTCCCCAGAACAGGGGTGGCGACCAAACCAGGAGCAAACATTAAGGGCATTATGGGGATTCTCATGAAGAAATGGTACCTTACTCATGAAGAAATGATACCTTAAAATGCCTACCTGTGGATGGATTATACGCCGCAATTTGAAATATATAATGTGCAGTATTAGTTCGTGTGAGTAACAAACAGAGTAGGCCATCGCAGGAGCCAAGCAGGACTCTGTTTCTCCTTTCGCTAAAATCCGGTGGATATCGGATTTGCAGCTTCGTTCCTTCGTCACATGAGTTAATGCTGTACTTGTACTCCATCACGCCCTCAAAATTTTGAATGTTTGCAATTGTTTGGCGGAGAGACGAGGGAGGATTTCTCCGGTGAAAACGTCCCACAAACATTCGTTAATTTCAGGGAGGGGTTGGAGAATTTGTTGCTCAATTTCTTGGTTGATTTTGAGATGGGGATGGAGTACGTCTTCTGCATCCTCCAATGCTTGCCGCCACTCGTATGAGGAAAACCCTTTCTTCATCACCATTATTTTGTTTTAGGTGGATCGAAAATGTGTTAATTAGTCGTTTAAATACTCAAAAAGTATCTCTCTTTTATCACTTTTTCGAAATACATATTTATTTATATTTTATATACTATAAAATATTAAATGTAGGAATTCTCGAAAACTTCCATTCGAATTCGGAATTTTTTTAGGGATAATTATTAATTTTTTAGAGATAATTATGAATTTTAGTTTTTTAATGTCACTGTTATATAAAAAATTATCACTGTTATTCGCAGAAATTATTACAGTTATACATAAAATTTATCACTGTTTGAAAAATAAAGTATTTTTTAAATAATGATAATTTTTGTGCGTAACAGTGATAATTTTTATACATAACAGTGATATAGTTCATATATGGACATGATTAATATAAGTGTTACTCTATTATTATTATTAATTATTATTTGTAGAGATAAAATGAGTTTTAGGACATATCTAATAGTCAATTTAAGAGAATGAGAAAAAAAATATTTTTTTGTGCATAACTAAAGATATGTGTAGGGGGATAGTGTGTAAAGATGGAGTAACTTTATTTATTTTTAAGTGTTTTCATAATCGGATTGACGGTTCAACCGGTCGAGCCAGGAACTAGTCATAGTATCAATCTGATTACCCTCAAAACAATGTTTACAATTGAACCAACAAAATCAGTTGAACGGCTGAACCGATTTTTATTACTTATTTATTTATTTTAAACTTATACCTAATTTATATTATTCATATATTAAATTTTAGTATTTTAAATTATGTTGTGTTGTCTATGACTTATTGTATTTATTTCAATATGAAATTTATAAGTTATAATTTGATTCCCATTACTACTTAGTATAAAGGAAATTCTTAATAACATGAACTAGATACAAATAGAGTGAAATTCTTAAAAAAATTACTTTATCAAATTTATGTTGAATATTTCAAATTTTTGTTTAGAAACGACTCTAATAACAAAAATCAACATAAAGAAGAATAATATTTTACCAAATTAGTCTCCAGCGCTGCAATTTTTACAGTGTAAGCAATAATCGTGACATTTCCACTATAAATTAAATTACTCCTGTTAAAACTACGCAAAGAACAATTCCACTTGACTGTATCAGGCGCCTCCTTTAAAGAATTGTTGGAGACACCAAACTATCAGCATGTATAATTGCTTCATATCTACTGTAGACGTAATCCTAATTATGTCGAAATTATGTGGCAAGAAAATGACAGTGGCTAATCCAATGGTCTGGTCAGTGTACGGCGTAGTGCAAGAGGGTACCTCTCTCTTTACGGGAACCCAAAAACATGGGGGCAGGAGCTTGCGGATCAATGCAGCAAGATGTGAAGTGAATAAGTTTTAAGTTGGATGAAATCAACTTATAAATTCCGAATTCACAATGGAACAATGCAGCAAGATGTCATGTAATCAGATTACACACCATCATGTGAATCATAGATAAGCTTGCATTATAATGGCTTGCCATAAAAAAAAAAAAAAAGTTTCTACATTCAATTGAAATAAGGCAGTTATGTCAAACATGTAATAGCTGGGTTGGGGCGTGGTGCAAGAGGGAACAATATTTTTTAAGCCCAGTAACTTTGTGGGGGTTGTGTTTTAAGGACAATAATTTTACGGGTTTGGAAATGTAGGACAATATATTTTAAAATCTGTAATTGTAGGACAATCAAGGCCGAATAAGTCCAAATCGCAAATCGGGGTGAAACGTTACATGAGTTGCATGATTGTCCTATATTTACGGATTTTCGGACTTGTGAATACTGAATATAGGACACAATGTTTTCAAAATCTTTAAACTTAGGACAATCTTGCAAAACATATGCCCTGCATCTTTAACTCTGTGGCACTAAAAAGAATATACACAAACAACAGTTGTATTATATAACTATAGGGTATATAAGTTGCTTTTGATGTAGCAGACCCCTGATAATCCATCTCCATCTCTAATAAAACAGTTGCAAGTAAGGAAAAAGAAATGTAAGCTAAGCTATAATTAAATTACTCAACCAAGATTGAAAGGGAAGACATCTTAACAAGGTATGCACACCTGTTAACAGCATGACTAAAATCTAAGAGAAATAAGTCTTCAAAATAATTAAGCAATAACTATTGGACTCCTCCTTCCACAATTATTGGAGACACCAAACTATCGGCACACATAATTGCTCCTCCATCATATGAGATACCAGGGTCGTGAAGAAGCACTGCCTTGTTGTCACTGAAGGTGTACTTGACCAACCCCGATTCATTAGGACACAAGATGAGATCATTACCATTCGGGAAAAATCTCAAAGGAAACAACACTCTGTAGCGCCTCACGAGTCCCTGAATTTCGGCATATTTAGTCCAAGAGTGTTGAACCCCGTATTCCTTCATTATCCACAGCTCAGATACACCTCCGGCATTAGACGTCGAGATTGCAAAGAGACGTCCCTCTGCAACTCCTAGTTTAAAACCAGAGTCCTGGACGGGGGGTGAAATCTCAAAGTAGTTGTTAGTGTCGAGATGATATGCTGAAATGACGTGGCGATGGGATCCAGAGTCGATATAGAATTGGGCAGGCCAGTGCAGGGCTCCGTGCAAGAGGATACCTACCTCATGGCGAATAGAGAAAAGCAGCAACGGGGCGGTGCAGCAAGATGTGGAGTGAATCAGTTTTAACTCGGAGTTGGTGGCACTGAACTTATAAACTCGCACTTCGAAACGGAAACGGAACTTTGTTGACTGTATCACTAAAACCAAAAGGTATTCCCCTGAGCAGGGGTGGCGACCGAACCAAGAGTAATTGAAAAAATCACGGACATGGGGATTCTCATGACGGAATGGTACCTTAAAATACTTACGTGTGGATGGATTATACATCGCAATTTCACATACATAATCTGAGATATTACTTTCTGAGAGTGAAAAACAGAGTAGGCCATCGCAGGAGCCCAGGACTTTGGATTTCCTTCCGCCAATACCTGGTGGATAACATATATGCTGCTTGTTTCCTGAGCTAATGTTGTACTCCATCACGCCGTAAAAACGTGGCATCACGACTCGGATTTGGCTTTGATTATACATGTTGAGATGAAGCCGAACAAAATAGGGGTTCGAAATTATCTGCAACCAATTTTTGCAAACAGTTTTGAATGTTTGCAGTTGTTTGGTAGAGAGACGAGGGAGGATTTCTCCTGTGAAAACGTCCCACAAACATTCGTTAATTTCAGAGAGGGGTTCAATAATTTCTTGGTTGATTTCGAGATTAGAGAGTGGTTGGAGAATTTGTTGTGCATCCTCTGAAGAGAAACCTTTGTTCAACGCCATTATTTTGTTTTCGGTGAATCGAAAAGGTGTTAGTTGTTTAAATTCATGGCAAATTGGCAACTCGATATTTTATAAAATCAATGTCTATCAAATCATATATCTACCTTATCTAGAAAAATATTATATAAATAAATAAGTTAATGTTTATGTGGATATCTTTTTATATGTAGCCTATCTAACTTAATACAGATAATGTGGAATTGATTGATGCATAGTGCCATGAAAATAAATAAAGGATTACGACACTAAGTTGGATCACTTCATTTGCCACTGTAATCATGCAAACTCTAAGTGGAATATTGCTTGAGAGTTGATTTGGCATTGCACTATATGGCACAATTGGGAGGGGCCTTCCGCAGCTGCAGGGGTTTTTTCATGGGAGGCTTCTCCATCCCTATCGGATGAGGCCTACCAGTGGAGGCGGAAATGACGCGGCTTTACTAGCAATACAATTCGCCTTTATGCATGGATGGAATTTATGGTTGGAAACGGACTCTACCTTAACTGTTAGGCCTCTCCAGAGTAAGAGGCCGGATTTTATTCCTTGGAGAATAAGGAGTCTTTGGTGTACGGTTCGAGAACTTTGGAAGACTATGACAATAAAAGTTGCATATATTTTTCGGGAAGGTAATCAAGTGGCGGACTGCATTGCAAAGCTACACATCCAAGCCAACTAGGTAGGCGGCAGCCCCCTTTGCTTTCTCATTTATTGTACCAAGATCTTTCTAATGATTATTTTCGTACTTTTCGTTAATTATTGAAGGATCATTTTCGTGATGCAAAGTGATGCCTTTTTAGAGGAGATCCTTTTACGGCCTCTGGATCAACTTGTAATTTTATGGCTTTACTTATTGTAGAATTTTATTTGCAGTATACGGCATAATTGTATTAACAGTTGGAACTCTATTGAAATTGGTTCAAGGAACAACAATTGTGCGTTATGCGTTAGCTAAGTTATTATAGTGGAGTTTTATATCCTACTGCTGTTCTTTGGGGCTGTTTTTTGGGTATTATTGATACCCCAAATAATAAATTAAATTTTGCCTTTTTCAAAAGAATTTCATATTTCTTGTTTAGCAATTCAACAGAAGTACATCTGTTTACACACAAGAATACAGTAACGAAAAGCGTCAAACTATAAGTGTGAAACTACATAAAAAGTTTCGAATTAATCACCATTCACCCCCAAACACTCAAAAAAGCTAATTTTATGCACCAGCAGGTTTATAAGATACTCTGCAGTAGTGGAATCAGAGGAAATAGTAGTTTTCAGAATTTGAACCATGACAAAAATCTAATAAGGGAAATAAGTCTTGAAGAACCACACGTACATGTAAATAGTATAAACAAGAGATATTAGACTCCAAAACAAGCAAAATATTGCACCAACTATAGCAAGAGCTAATCGCCTTCTTTTCCTCAACGAAAAAATTACTGGAGACACCAAACTATCAGCACACATAATTGCTTCACCGCCCGTGTCGTGATTCATAAGAAGCACAGCCTCGCTGTCCTCAAAGCTGTACTTGATCAACTTGAGATTATCAACATCCAAGATGAGATCACCGTTTGGGAAAATCCCCAACGGCGACACTCTGTAGCAGTCTAATCCCTCAATGTTAGCATATTTCACCCAAGATTGTTCAACCCCATATTCTCTCATTACCCACATCTCAAATTCACACCCTTCTGCATTATTAGCCTTGAAGATTGCAAACAAACATCCCTCCACAACTCCTAGTTTAAAATAACACTGGACAGGCGGCAAAATCTCCGAGTACACATTACCCTCGAGATGGTACACGCAAATTACGTGGCGAGACAGGCTGCGGTCACGGCTGTTAATCCACCTGGCAGGCCAGTGTACGGCTCCACGCAAAAAGGACACCTCTCTCGTCCACCAGAGACCCCGGGACTTCCGGACGGGCAGGACGAATGCGACAAGATACGTAGTAAATCGATTATAAACTCCGACTTCCCTATCCAAATTTCCCAAAACCAAAACGTATTCTCAGAACAGGGGTGGCACTGGCGACCGAACCAAGAGCAACTGATACTGTATCCGTATTTTTTTAGACTCGGAGAAAGATGCACCCGGAAATACTTACCTGTGGATGGATTGTAGACCGCGATTGTAGAATATTGTCCACGTACGCCTGTGAGGAGCAAACACAATAGAGCATCGCACGTGCCCAAAATTACGGATCTCCTTGTGGAAATCACCGGTGGATAACAGATTTGCTTGGTCTGTTCTCGGTCGCGGTAATTGGTGTACTCTATCATCACGGCGGGATTCCGCGGCACGAGGACTCGGATTCGGGTTTGATTATTATTATTATACAGATGGATGGGGCTCCAAATTATTTGGAACAAAAATTTGAATACGTTCCACAAACATTTTGCATATCTTGCGACTAGTCCCATTATTTTAGTTGAATAGCAAATAAGATTGTATCATGTATGAGTTGTTTAAAAGTTGTATATATATGACCGTACAAGGAAAACCAATCTCAGTTTCTGGTTATGATTATTTTTTTCATCTCTCTTCCTTATATTCCAACCTTAATTCATGGAGTGCAGTTTTTTTTAAGTTACTTTACTGGCGGAAATTTGTTATTGTTGGGCTCGAGGCCCTGTTTGTTTTGGCTATTGGGCCTTCGTAATTAGCCCAGCATATTTGCTCCCAACAGTTATAATCTCTTTCAAGTGTTATAACCTTAACAATATGCTTGCACAATTTTATTGATGTCTTTCAGTACTGTTTGTACAAAAAAATTCTTGCGCAATTGGCTGTTTTAAAATTGATATATGGACGAGTATTTTTTTTTTTTTAAAGGCTCCATTTGGATTGATGGATTTGAAATCCATGAATTTTACACACAAATCATCACTTTCCAATGGATTTACAAATACTTAGATTTGAAAAGCTAGTTTAAAATGGAGGAATTTTAAATTCTCATCAAAACCTAGTCATTTGTGAAATCTCCTCATCTCTACCCCTCCCCCCTCTCCCCCTTCACTCTCTTCCCTAAACTCTCACATCTAAGTATTTGTAAATCCATTGAAAAATATGATTTATGTGTAAAATCTATGGATTTCTAAATTCATCCATCCAAATGGAGCCTAAGGGTATTTGGACATGAACATTCATATGTTTCTTGTACTCTTGCTTTGTGTATTATATATGAATAATGATCTACCTCATTCACTGTTAATAATTGCTCACAGTTTTCACTAAATGGACAAGACTGACGGTCCGCTTGGTTGGGAGTAATGGAAATGATAATAAGAATTATTCCTATTAATATTGTTTAGCAGTTTTGATACACCCGTAATGTAAATAAAAGTAAGTAATTGATTACATTATTTTCATTACCTGGTCCTAATGTCACCCTCACTCATAGATTGAAGCCTGCATTTTTTTTAAAAATCAAATTAAATTTTATTAGCTAGGCATGACATTTCAAGTGTGTATATATGTGTGTGTGTTCTACTGCCGTCTACCCAAGGCAACTCATGGACGGTGACTCTTTTGTTGTCAGAAAGGGGGAAAATTACACTTTTGGTCCCATAAAAATATTTTCATATCAAAATGGTCCCAATTTAAGCATTTTTGGTCTCAAATTAATATTCTCTTAGTTTTTAATAGATGTAAGTGCGTGTGTTCCCACCAAAATAGCGGGATTACTAACATTCTACAAAAAAACACCAAAAATCCTTATCCCCAACTTGAACCTTAGGAATCGTCACCTCCAATATCTAGCAAACTTTAAAAAAATCTTACCCAAATCTTCCAAAATCAAAAGTGCACAAAAAACTTTAAACATATATAGGTGGCTTTTGTGTGGTGAAGTTGTTAGATGAACATGTTAGGGTTTTTGTGATATGCAATTAAAGGTGTGGGATCAAAAGTTAAAAAAAAATTACAACTTTGAAATAATGGGACCAAAAGTGCTTTGAAAACATTCTCATGGGTCCAAAAATATAATTTACCCTCATAAAGGTGGTACGAAAGTTGTAACATGGAAAAACCACAGAAAACACGACTTATTTGATAATCCTATGACAAAAGAAATTATGTTATCATTTGTGATAAGCAAGAGCAATTCGACTCCCCAAAAATTGTTGGAGACACTAAACTATCAGCACACACAATTGCTTCATATCTAAAGTATTCGGGACCTAGTACAACAAATGTATTACGTTCTTGATCACGATCATTGGCGTGATTCATAAGAAGCACAACCTTGTTGTCATCGAAGTTGTACTTGATCAACAGGAATCTATCAACGTCCAAGATGAGATCACCATTCGGGAAAAATCCTAAAGGAGACAACGTTTTGTAGCTGCTGAAACCCTCAATGTTAGCATGTTTGATCCAAGATTGCTCATCCCCGTATTCTTTCATTATCCACATCTCAAACTCACACCTTTCTGCACTTGTAGGCTTGAAGATTGAACACAGACATCCCTCCGCAACTCCTATTCTAAAATCACACTGAACAGGGGGTGAGATCTCGACGTGTTTGTTTGTGCCGAGATTATATGCGGAGATTAGAAGGTGAGACTTAACATTAGTCACAAAAGACGTTGCGGGCCAGTGTAGGGCCCCATGCAAGACGACCCCTCTATCCGGTAGGAGAGGAAGTGGATATTGCGGGTTAATGGATGTGGAGTGAATCGGTTCCATGGTTGAGTTCCTTGTGAACTTATAAACTCCGACTTCACCACAAAGATGTCCGTGTTCTACCCACGATAATCCCAAAACGAAAATGTATTCTTCGGACGAGGAAAAGTGACCAAACCAAGAGCAAATAATCTTGCAAAAATTAGGACCAAGTAGGCGCTGGCAAAGTTGCGGGCAAAGCTGTACGCCAATGCACTTTCCCGTGGATGGATTAAATACCGCAAGTTTAGGAGGTAATTCTCTATAGATGTCACCAGTGTGGAGCAAACATAGTAGACCATCGCACGAGCCCACTAGGGAAAAATCTAGAGGGAAAGGGATTAGCTTGATTTCTTCGTAATATTTGTCGTCGTAGTTGTTGTAGTAATTCTTGTACTCTATCATGACTGCAGCTGAAGGAATCGGCATGAGGACTCGGATTAGGCCTCGGTTGCTTTTTTCGAGATGGAGCCTAACAAAAGAAGGGGTTGAAATTAGTTTGTGCCAATCTTTGCAAATGGTTTTGAATGTTTGCACATCCTTTGTTGAGAGACGCGGGAGGATTTCGCATGCACATACGTCTGAAGTAAGTCCACGCCCATGAGCGGCTAACGCTTGCCTCTTTTTCCTTTTTGAATGCTCGAAACGAAACCATTTTTCTTGTTCAATATCAAAAGCTGCAAATGTTGAATATGAAAGACAATAGATCGCATTATAATAAGCCGTGAGTATCACTTATAAAACTTGTTCACCGTGTTATTGGTTGTGTTTTAAGAACAATAATTTTACGAGCTTGAAAATATAGGACAATATGTTTTAAAATTTATAAATATAGGCAAAATAATATGTTTTAAAATTTATAAATATATGACAATATGTTTTAAATTTTTTTAAATGTAGGATAATCAAGCCCAAACAAGCTCAGACCTCACGTGACATTTCAGCCCGATTTGGGTGTATTCAGACCCGATTGTCCTACACTTACAAATTTTAAAACATATTGTCCTATATTTACATATTATAAAACATATTGTCCTACATTTCCATGTTCATAAAATTATTGTCCTTAAACACAACCACCCCTAAGTTACTGTCCTAAATAATTATTTTTCCCTAACTGGTTTCATATCTACGAACTTGTCCCTCAGCTATCACGACTAACATCATTTTGCAATATAAGTTTATTACTATTAATATTTTATTTTGTAATATAAATCATGCCCTTCATTATCACTAGTCATACATTTCAATTATCACGGTTGATATCATTTAATAATATAAATCTTACACTATTCTAGTTTCACGAATCCCCTTGTGTGAAACTTGTTCACTATAAACGTTGTCCAAGGGAAAAATATTTTTTTCGTCATATAACTTTACCATCATTTGGTTTTGGTTCTATTGACTTTTAAATTTTAATTTTTATCCTATAACTTACATTTATAATGTACACACTTTTACCACTTTTTGATTTTGATTCATATAAATTATAAGGCTAAAATCAAATTAATCTAACAATTTATTGAACCAAAACCAAAAAAATGGTGAAATTACATTACGGGATTTTTATAGTCATTTAAATGAATTAATTTAACATAAGCCAAGTAGAATAGGATTATCTTTGATTGACTCCCTTCGAAGTGTGACCCTCTAGCTGTTCTCCCTTATAATTTACGTGTGTTACAGGATTTAACGAATCTCATAATTATCTGTTTCCGATAAATTCTTACTGGAAGATATCATAAATATCTAATTAGAATGTGTTACAGAACGAATCTCATAATTATCTATTTCCAATAAATATCTTACTGGAAGATATCATAAATATCTAATTAGAAGATATTATGAGAGAGGGAATTTAATTATGAGATTTCCTAAATTGATTCTATTTAATAGAATATTTAATAAATTCGTATTTTTATTCAAATAATATTAAATCCATCAAGTTATCAATTCTTCAGTGGTTAAGGAGTATGACTTATATTACTAAGGGTACTGTTGTGATAATTGAAGGGTGTGATTTTTTACTATAAAAGATATTACTCATAAGACTGAAGGGTGCGACTTATATTACAAAAGGGTATTAGTCGTGATAACTGAAAGATTATACTCAACTCTTCTTCAATATAGCCTCACACACACTCACACAAAAGACCTAATCAGAAGCTTCAATAAACTGATTATGATGTGCTGCTGCAAGATGTTGAATATTAACGACAACAGATCACAATATAATAATTGATGCCCTTAATATTAGACGAGTATCCAAACTAAATTATCAAACAATAGAACCAGTATTAGAAAGGGAAAACTGAAAATATGTCTCCTTAACTGAACAACAAAAAATTTGCATATCATTAATTGATTATAGAGTCAACATCCAATCAGATCGACAAAATAAAATTGATGTTAATTAGCAAACGGTAACAGAGGTAACTTTACCCGGCTGCTGGCTCGAATGAGAGGAAAAGCTGTTGGATCAAATTAGAAGATTTGATGATAAGGGTTTGAGATTGAATTATATATATATATATATATATATATATATATATATATATATATATATAAATAAAGTTCTGCTTATCTTTTTACGGTGAAAAGAATAAGGGATTTTCCTAATCCAAAGTTAAAAATTGTCTTTTTTTTTCCTAAATCCTCTTCTATATTTTCGGGATTTTCCTAATGGATCAATTTTTAAAAATTGTCGCGCATTTTATATATATGTTGAAATTTTTAATGGGTTTTCAGCCTAGCGGCTGGACTCCTCTTTACAAAACCTAAAGCAATTGGATCCAATTTTAAAAAAAAATCATTAATTTTTCTAATTCTTTTTATGTTCATTTTTTTTTTTTTTAAAAATAACTTTCATACTATTAGATAACAAAAAAAATTGGACTCTAATACAAAAGCATACAACTATATAATATAGAAACATGCAATTAGTTAATACTAAATCGTGCAATTAGAAAACAAAAAAGCATGCAACTACTTATAATAGAAACGTGCAACTACTTATAACAAAAGCGTGCAACTAACAGAAACATGCAACTAACAGAAGCGTGCAACTACTTATGACTGAAGAGTGCAACTACTTATGACAGAAACATGCAACTATCTAATGTTGAACTGTGCAATTAAAAAAATAGAAACGTTCAACTAAAAAACATAAAGTTGCACAAAGAGGATTATGAATTGATGAACAAAAAGTCTAACAATCATTGTTCACGCTTGTGTATTGAAAAAAAATGTAATTTACAAACAAATCGAGCATTATCCCAAAAAAAAAAAAACAGTAATAATTTATAAAGCTAAAAACATTTGAATTAATTTTTGAGGTATGTGCTATGAAGTAATCAGTTTTGTGAAGCTAAAAAATCAAAGGAATATATGGGCTCCTTCTTAAACAATCATAGAACAATGCTTTCTGTCATTAATCTCAGCTTTTGAAGTAATCCCTGGTGACGGTGAGGGGATGAGATGAATGCGGTGACGGCGAGTGATTGGTTGGAAAGGGAGAGGCGCTAGGGATTGGTTTGTGTTGGTGGAAAAGGGAATTATATATATAAGACCCGAATGTAATGAGTCGGATAGGGTTGGGGCGAGTGCACGGATCCGCACTAGTTGCATATGAGACCTCCTCATGCTAAATTGAAACGACCGCCATATAAAAATTAAAATTTTGGCTTTCTAATTCTTCTTTTAACATAAAAGTTACGGGGTCCACTTGGGAAGCAATGTGAGTTGATAATGGGAATGAATGAGAAGCAATAAGGAATATTCTCGTTAATATTGCTTGATAATTTTTTAATTAAATAATAATAATGAAATCACCAATTATATATGCCCGCATGTGGGCACAAATTTATATGTTCGCTGCTTATGTGGCGCACCATATATGCAAGGTCCCCACCATTATTTAATTAATTTAATCTTCTCATTAATTATATAAACTTAAACCCTATACTATGAACCCTAAACCATGAACCATTTGGGCCGGGTGAACCATGAACCACTCGGGCCGGGTTTGGGTTCGGGTCCGGGTTGAGTAAAAAAAATTAATATAATTGATGAAATTGGGTAAAATGGAATATATATAAATGAGAAGATTGAATTAATTAAAGAAACTAATTAAATGATGGGAGGACCTTACATATGTGGCGTGCCACATAAGCGATGACCATAATAAGTTTGTGACCACCTGCGGGCATATGATCAAATTCGTACATAATCAGTTTTTTTCCAAATGCATACCAAGTGGTCTTTAAGAGTAGATCTTTTGTGCATCAGGTACACCGTGAAAATTAAATATATTTTTTAAACATGCAATTTATTTACATGGAAACCATTAATTTGTGTTGGCGAAAATAAGTTGCATGTTTTAATGAAACAAATTATATATTTAAACAATGCACTTGAGTTGCAAAGTGCACCTGATGCATAAAAGATCCGTGCCAAAAATTAATTATTTATGTGGTCATAATTTCTATAGCGGAAATAAAAGAGTAACACTCCTATGAACCAGATCTATAGATGAATTCTATTTCTGTTATGCATAAAAAAATCAATTGTTTAAAAGTATAAATCATTTTTTAAATAGTAGTAATTTATGCATAACAGTAATAATATTTATGCATAATAATGATAGTTTTTATACATAAAAATAATACTAAAAAAAATTAAATTCACGGTGAACTCGGGTTCAAACAAATTTTTGTCGGAATAAAAATAAAACTATGTGAAGTGAATTAAAAAAAAGAAAAAGAAAGAGATGATCATTATTTATTACATTAATAGATCCGTGAATATACTTTATCTTAATAATAAATAATAATTTTAAGATCCTTTTTTTCAAAGGGAATTTTAACCTTTTAATTCTCTTGATTATAATTAATCACCAATTGCTAGAGTACGTACTATCTAGCAAGTCATGCTAAGTCCGTATCTAACTAAATGCATTGCACATGATGAGAAAAATTATAGGGATTTGTGTTTTAAGTATAATAATTTTACAAATTAAAAAATTTAGGACAATATATATTTTAGAAAATGTAAATCAATATGTTTAAATTGTTTAAATGTAGGACAATCGAGCCCGAATAAACTTAAATCGGGCAGAAATATTACATGAGCTTTGGGCTTGTTCGGGCTCAATTGTCTTATATTTACAGAATTTTAAATAAGATAAGGTGGGATGAAAATAGAGAATTTACAGGATTTTAGATAAGCTAAGGTGGGATGAAAATAGTGAACGTGATTGAATTTTCTTATCTTATCCATCATCTACTTGAGTGAGTGTGAGAAAAATTAATCCACCTATTTACTAAAATACCCTCCTCCCACCCTCTTCGTTTCTCTCAAAATTTTCTCGTGCTATCAATAATTCAATTCTGGAGTTCATTTCTCATTAATTCATCCATATATTCAAGAAATTCAATCAAGCTTGTAAATTCAATTAAAAGCCTGAAAGTTCAATTTATCTCATCCCACCTTTCAAATTTTCATTCAATTATGCAATTCAATCCCACTATATTTTCAAGAACAGAGGCACAAGCTTTCAAAATGTTTGCAGTATAATTACTCTTATTGTTAATAAAAACATATTCATCCCAACGAGTTTTGCCAAATCAATTCAATCAGAAAGACAGATTGCAAAATTCATTCCAAAAAGCACAAGCACAATTTATTCCATAAACGAATTCATTCCAATTTCTCTTATATCTCATAAACCAATTCAATCAGAAAAATCAATTCACTCCCAAAATATCAATCCATTCCTAAAAAAATCAAGCCTAAAATCGCGGCTTATTTCTCATTCTTAGAAAAATAAAAATACAAAGGGACGAGCAACGCGGAGGCAGTTTTGGGAGGAGGAAAAGGGGTACTTTTTTTTGGGGGAGGGAAAAGAGATAAGAATACAAAGGGAACGAGCAAGGCGGCAACGGTTTTGGGGAGGATTTTTTTCAGTTACGAGAGCGAGAAATTTTTTTTTCAGTGATGAGAAAAAGACTGCCCTCTCTCCAATCTCACACAGATCTAGGGCCAATTTAGACAATGCAGTCATATCCCGTGAAAATAACTTATCACACCTTTTACCATCAAACAAAATTCCAGATTTTAGTCTTATCCTGGAGTTCCGGTATTAAAAATATTTTTGATCAAACAAAGTAAATAGATAATTGTAGTAGAGATCCAATTCTCGTGGCAAAAGTTGTGGTGGAAGGTGATTCCATCCAAAATTTCAGTGTTCTCTTGGAAGGTCATTTGTGGAAGACTCCCGACGAAGGACAACTTAATTGTTCGTGGGTTGTCCGATGGCTTGGGAGATGGTTCGTGTTCGATGTGCTCTGGTCCGTTGGAGTCCTCTAACCACATCTTATTCTCGTGCACGGTCGCTTTACTTGTTTGGCAGGCTATATCCTTGTGGCTTGACAAATCGTTATCGTATGCCTCGAAAGCTCTGGACCACTTTGCTGAGTTTGTTGAGGCCGAAAAGGGCAAGAGTAAGAGGAAAGTCTTGGGGGTGATTTGGCATGCTACAATCTGGAAAATTTGGAAGGTTCGAAATGACTTGATTTTTAAGGTTAGTTTGTATTCTCTTGATGAACTCATCAATGTCTTCTTGTACATTATGGGCTTTTGAGTACCCCTTGTACTCAGTTACAAATATACTTCATTTTTACCTTAAAAAAAAAAAAAAGGTAAATAGATAATAAGGTTAGATAATTAATTCTTATCAAACCATATCTCTCTAAGTAAATGGACCTTTATTATATATAACATGAAACACCCCCTAAATTACTGTCCTAAAATAACTTTATTCCCTACACATGAACATGAACGGATTTCATGAAATATAAATACAATACATCATTCACATATTCTTTATTTATTTTGTGTCTCACAATTCTCATGCAGTCTTATCAATTTATAGGCACGCTACGCAACACTAGAGTTTCAATGGTTATACCCGGACCAAACCCGAAAAGCACGCCCCATTTATGCCCTTCTCCAGTGGAGCTTAGCCCTTCCTTACCAGAAACTTTTCGTACTTGATCAAGTACAAATAGCACGCTAGCACCCGACATGTTCCCGTACTCACTTAACACGTGTCTTGTTGAGCGGAGTTTTTGGGGCTCAAGGCCTAACTTAGCCTCAACCCGATTAAGAATAGCAGATCCGCCTGGATGCGCAACCCAGAAGATCGAATTCCAATCGGATATGCCAAACGGATCAAAAGCTTCTTTCAAGCTTTTCTCAACGTTTTCAGATATTAGCTCCGGTACATTTCTCCCTATGTGTAAAAGCAGTCCAGCCTCCCGTAACTGCCCTTGGATGGCGTCTTCACAATCTGGAAGACGAGTCTGCAACGCCATCACCATTTGGAAAATTGGCCTCTCCACTCCGATCACCGGATCTGAGTCTACAATCAGTGCACCTGCGCCGTCGCAGAAAAGCGCTTGCCCCACCAGGTTCTCCAATTGAGTTGGGTTGGGCCCACGGAAACCTGCCACCAATGGCGGAGCCATGATTAAAAAGTAGGACGGACCAAAAGAAGTACAACAAAAACAATAAAAGACGAATTATATATATATTTTTTTTAAAAAAATTGCGTCCTATGATTTTTTTATCTACGGACGAATTATTTTTCTTGAGAATCGTAGGCAATCCTCACTATTTAAGGACGGATTATTTTCCTTGAAAATTCGTAGCCAAGTTGAAAATTTTCATAGGAAATTCTTTATATTTTTATATTTGTGTTTGTAAAATAAAGGGATTAAGTTTTTTTTAGTCCAATAACTTTGTTTCGTTTTGAAATTGGTCCCGAATGTTTTGATTTTTTTAATTTTGGTCCTGTTAGTTATAAATTTTTTTGAAATTGGTCCTTTAACTTTCAGAAAGCAGAGATCACCAAACAAGTAATCGTCGCCTATGTAATTATTTTATTATTTTCTTTACCTTCGAAATGTCATCTAGACTTTTCTAATCCTAATAATTTTTTGTCGTGATTTTTCTGCGTATTTTTTTAGGGAGAAAGAGTGACTTTCTGCTTGATTTGGTTTATTTTATAAATTTTCGATCAGTTTAGACCCAGTAAACCGAACCAATTTGCTTTGTTTTTTAATATACAAGTTATTTTTAGACCCGACTCAATACCCGATCAAAATTATTAAGATTAAAAAAGTTCAAGTAGCGCTTCAAAATTAAATAAAAAATCAAAATAGTTACACAGGGAATAATGTTTTTTAAAGATAGTAACTTGGGTGGTTTGTGTTTTAAGGACAATAATTTTATGGGCTTGAAAATGTAGGACAATATATTTTAAAACTAGTAAATATAGGACAATATTGTTAAAATTTTATAAATATAGGACAATATGTTTTAAAAATATGTAAATGTAGGACAATTGAGCCCAAACCTCACATGATATTTCAGCCCGGTTTGGGCTTTTTCGGGCTCAATTGTCCTACATTTACAGATTTTAAAACATATTGTCCTATATTTACATATTTTTAAATATATTGTCCTACAATTTCAAGTCCATAGAATTATTGTCCTTAAAACACAACACCCCAAAATTATTGTCCTAGAAAAATATTTTTCCTTAATTACACATTTGACGGTTACCTGGTAGCTTGCTGCAGCAGGTTAAATGATCAATTTCAAAAAAATTAAAAACTTACAGGACCAAAATCAAAAAGTCAAAACAATCGGGATCAATTTCAAAACAATGCAAAGTTACTGGACTACAAAAAACTTAATCCCTAAAATAAATAAGTGAAAATGATGTGGTCTGGTGGTAAAGGGTCAATCTTATGCGTAAGAGGTCTAAGTTTCAATACCTGCAACGCTTAATATCTCTGAACAAACGACTAAAACTCTGGCACCGGCATTGTTCTCGGCTAGGTCTTTCGCCAGTCGGAGGGTGGCACCTCCGTTGCTAAAATATCTTGCCTGGCGTCTAGAGATGGAGATGTGAAAGAACAAATGTTAGGGTTTTTCTTCACCATTTCTTCTGTCAAGTGCGTGTACCTTTTCTTAATCATGAATCCCTCGCCTGTAAATCATATATATATATATATACACAGTATCAAAATTTCCCACCAATCAAATAGTCTTCGATCTCATGGAAATTTTACTATGAACTCGGTACATATTACAAATAATGTTCAGCATATGAAGTGTCATTATTTAATAGTTTTGAGAAGAATAACACATAAAATTAAGCATTTTTTAAATGGAGATATTTTATATGATAAAGGGTGATACTATTAGAGTAAAAGATGACATTTCAGTCCGGTTTGGGCTTATTCGGGCTCAATTGTCATACATTTACAGATTTTAAAATATATTGTCTTATATTTACAGATTTTAAAACATATTGTCCTATATTTATATATTTTAAAACATATTATCCTATATTTCCAAGTCCGTAGAATTATTGTCCTTAAATCACAACCCCCAAAGATATTGTCCTAGAAAAACATTTTTCCCTAATAAAATCAACAAAAAAAATTGAAAAAAAAAATGTTTTTACGGACTTCATTAAATGGTAGTCTGGGGTTAACTTATGGTGGTACGGGTGAATTAAATTGTGTTACGAGCTTAAAAATGATGGTATGAGTACAAGGTGAAATTATGGTGGTACAAGGTTAATTGAATGGTGCTGCGCAAAACTGATGGTAGTTCGGATTTAATTGAATGGTGAGTATGATTTGAAATGATGATGATGCGTCTCTTGAAATAATGAAAGAACGAGAAAACGTTACAAAAAATATTCCGTTGACTAAGAAAGAAAGTTTTTAAATTTTGTTACAAAAATTAACAATACACTAGGGAAAAAAAAAGTAGAGAAAAAAAGATAAAACTTACATATTTGCTTGAACTTTTCTTTTAGTTCTACCTGATGTTCACTATTAGTGATGCGAAAATAATAATCAGGAAACGTGTTTTGATGGACACAATTTGATGGATTTTCTGTCCCAATTGCCAAGATAGTGGCTGAACCCTCCGCTCGTTGTTTCATACGAACCTCCCCAACTGTCGCCATGTCTAGCTAATAATAAAATATTGTAATTAGAGTATTACGGTGGTAATACTATTATATGGAGGTGGTGAATGGTGAAAGATCTTTCGGGGTATATATAATTATTATGTGGTATTAAGTTGGGAGACGTCATGTTTGATTCACGCAGTTACGTGTCCAAGACTATGGGGTTGTAAGCAAGAAAAGAAATGTTTTATTTGAAATGTGTGTATAATTAATTTGAATATTTTATTTCTCTTTTATTATACTCCCTCATTTTTTCAATAAATGTCATTCTGAATTTTCTAAGACAAATTAAGGACATATTTTTTTTTAAAATTAATCTTAATTAATATTATTTCAATATTCTTAACAATAAATATTATTCGTTGAAAAATTAAACACACAACACATTTGTAGGAAAATTAAAATTTAAAATTACAATATTAAGGGTAAATATGAGATAAAGGAGGATAAAATACCAAAACGACATTTATTTCACAAATAATTCAAAAGGCTAAAACGACATGTAAATAAAAAAATGAAGAAATATTAAATAAGCTCTAAAAAATATAAGCTAAAAATTGAAAGTGGGGTGCTTTTAGTAGCCTATGAGCATTTTTTAAGTATTATTTTAAAAAAAATCCAAACACTATCAATTTTTTTAAAAAAAAAAATTTACAAACACCATCAACTTTTACTATTAAGAAATTTTCTCATAATAACTAATTTTAATCATTTTTCAAAATAATTATTTTTTGCAAACATTCTCATGTTTATATAATTTACTCACAAGTCACAACTCATAAGATAATGGTTTCGTTACTTTTTAAAATATTACCTAAAATTAATTAATTATGTAATAAAATAAATTCATAAATTCTAAATTAATTGTAAATTATATAAAGAGTTTAAATATGATTACAAACGGGACAAAAATAGTAATCATATAAAATCTAAAAATTAGAGAGAAAAAAATAGAATATGTATATAAATACAAATAATATTTTTTTATTAAAAATATATATATACATTTATATGCAAAAAATAAATATTTTTAAATCAAATAATAATTTATGCATAATAAAAAAAATTAAAATATATATATGTGTGTAGAATCTGTAAATAAGTTTTTAAAAAATCAACCAAATAATTTGTAAAAAAATAACTAAATAAAACTTACATAAATTTTGATATAACGAAAAACCATCATTTTTTTGAAATATAAATATTAAAAAATTATATCTAAATTTAGATATCAATTATTCGAATATACAAAAAATAATTTATATAAAAGCTAAAATTTGTAAAAAAAAAAATCACTTAAAATTAAAACTTGAAAATTAGTTAAGATTTTTTATTTAAATATTCTTAAATTACTCTTAAAATTATGAATTATAAATTAATGGAAAAGTTTTGTGTTACGGTTTACAAACAAGAACAAATTAACATCCATCCCGTTTTAAAGTGTTAAAACGTCATTCCCAAATTGTTAATATTTTAAAAAATATATATATAATTTGTGATTTTTTTGAACTAACACTATAAAAATTACTCCCTCCGTCCACCAGATCTATTCCCACTTTCCTTATTTGTTTGTCCACCAAATATATTTTCATACCTTTAAGAAAATATACGCTTTATCATTATCTTCAAATCATCACTTAATTGCTTCAATTGTTATTATACTTTACTCACAAACAATCACTTTACTTATAAGTAGACCCCACAATCCCTATAATACCTTTATTTTAGGGTATGCACGCATAAGAGAAAATTTGGTAAGATCAAAATCCTAACATTTTATTTTGTTTATATATTTACTTTTAATATATCTAATAAGGGGACACGTTAATGACTATCGTAGAAAGAAGAAAAAAAGAAAGCTGGAGAGAGTCAGCCTGTTGTTACCCATTTCGAGTTATTTCAAACTACCAGAAAGGCTCGAGACGAGAATATTCCCGATTCCAGTGCACAGCGTATAATCGAAGAAGGGGTAAGCTATGAATTAATTTGTCTTTGAATTACAAGCTATTATTTCTAAACAAATGATTAAATAATAATCTTTTCTAACTAAATATATTATTCGAACAGTCACCGACCTCATGCTACCTTTATTTGGAGAATCCTACTCGGTTGGTGGCTACAAGAACGTTGCTCAATAACTTCGATGGAGTTATTCATGGTAGTCTCATCACTCCTGGTTTCGTGAGGGTCACACTCGAAGTACCCACAATCGGAGAAGAGGATTCACCGGTGCCTAAACCAATTGATGAAGTCATCACCGTCTTTGAAACAAATGGGGCACTTCATCGAATGGCCGATCAACTTGGTATCTCTGACCATGAAGGTAAATTTAATATATGTTATTAAAGTTCATTATCTTATTTGTCGTTCTAAATAATGTTGCAAATTGATTGTAGAAATTGTCGACACCACAAAAAGCCTAAACAGAATCAAAAGGGTGTCGCATGCCCACTCGAGAGGAGACAACGACCGGAGACTCCACTATTGGTGATCGCAGACTTGGTTATCCTTGCACGGAGACTTAGATCACGACTACACCGTACATAATACGGTGCAAGTGATAGTGGAGTCCTCTGACTTCGATATGATCACAGTTCCTATGAATGCTTACTTTCATCGGAATTCTATTGAAGAATACATCGCTCGAGAGCATGTGATCGAAGTCGTGAACGATCAGTGGTTGAGTGCAACAAGCATAGCCTTATACCTCAGGTATGTGTTTACTAATTAATTCTCAGTATTTACTTTCTATATAGTTTACTTTTCAAATTAAATATTAATTAGTGTATATATGTTGGTTAAAGATATTTGGGTGAGGTATATCTCTCCAGAGATCCTCGAGCATGTGGAATGTATTCCTTCGTCTCCCCCCAAGTGTCTTGCTCAATGGGAGATAGGGGAACGACCATGGAGTGGTTAGTTTCTCATATGCTGAGTTATACTGACAGAGATCATATCATTTTTTGACCAACAAATGTGGGGTGAGTACAATAAATATTTCATTAAAATTTATATTCATAATATATATGATATTTGCACATATGCTAAATTTACTGTTAATTTTAATATTCTTAATATAATATAGGAATCATTGGGTGCTGGTCGCCATAAATATGATCACATTAAATGTGTATTTTATGGATACAGCTGCGAATGGGTTGGCTTCAAATCGACCTGATCTTATTTCGTACATGGAAGAGTAAGTTCATTTTTAATATTATAATATAATGATTTGTTTTACTTATTAAAATTATGCATATTTAATCTAACTTTATTTTTTAATTCTAATAATAATAGTGTGATGACCCAATATCCGAGTCGCCTTCCTAATCAAGGCTCAAGAGCTAAATTCAATAAAGTGAGCTGGAATAATATTAAGGTAAATATAATTTATTAAATTATCAAATTAATATAAAATGATTATAATTGTAATACGTGATTATATTGCTAATCAACAGGTACCGAGGCAACGAGATAGTGATCACTGTGGACATTTTGTGTGCTGTTATATTGAAGATATAATACGCGCTTCTCAAACCACAGTTCCTATCAACGTAAGTCAATTTATCGATTTATTTAAATTATTATTAATTGAATAAAAATTCATACTATATATCTAACCTAACTATATTGATTAATTGATCGTTGTTTGCAGTTTGTCTATGATCGTCCGGTCAAGTCTTACTCCAAACAAAGAATGATCAAATGGAAATTGGATTGGACAGGGTACCTTTACAATCGATTCTTGGATAATTATAGATAGATTGGGATAACTTTTGATAGCATATTACTTATATATATATATATATTTGTATTTATATGCATGTTTTAATTTGTTGTATTTGGACGATTAATATTTATTTCATGATGTGTATGCATTAATTTATTAATTTACTTGATGTTTTGGTATTGGACAATTAATTATCGTGTGGTGTAAAATTTGGTTTTTAGTTTTGATTTTGGTTTTATATAAACAGGATTTTAAAAATATAAATTAAATTAAAAATATATATATATATATATATATATATATATATATATATATATATATATATATATATATATATATTTTTTTATTTTTTATATATATTTCCAAGTATATTTATGTATATTTAAAATTAAAAAAGGGGTTAGACACTTGGTTGTGAACAATTTGTCTTAGCTTAATTGCTTGGAATGCGGTTGACAACCGCTCTCTAAGTGCAATCTTGGTTAAAAACTCGCTTCTTCAAGTGCAATATTTTGGAGAGCGGTTTTTTTTATCGGTATCAAGCTTGGAGAGCTGTTATAACCGCTCTCCAAGCTCATTTTTAACAGCTCTCCAAGCCTAAATCTGTAATAGTGATTTTTTGGTTGAAATCGAGCTAATTTTAAGAAACTCGATATTAAGTTCTATATCAAAACTAAAAATAAACTTATGTATATCATTAAGTTTTGCATCTGATTACAAATTTACAATTATGTGGTAAGGTTTTGTTTCTTTTCTTTTACTCGTATATGTGGAAGCTTATTGATTGTCGTGTAAGTCAATATATTCATTAGACAAATTTTAATTTAAATATGACTATGGATGATGCCGTTCTTCTATTAGGCAAAGTATAGGGTGAACAAGTTTCACGGTGAAACTGGTTAAGGAGTGTGACTTATAGTACTAAAGAGTGTGACTTTTTACTATAAAGAGTATTACTCATAAAAATGAAGGGTGTGACTTATATTATAACGGAGAGTATCGTAGTGATAATAACTAAAGGGTGTGACTTATATTACTAAAAAGTGTGACTTATATTACTAAAGAGTATGCATGTAAAAAAAAAATCAATTTCACGGTGAACAAGTTTCACAGCATACCACTGTTTGTGAGTATAAAATGAATATAATATAAAATGTATTCATTTTAGTGTTAAATAAAGTAGAAAAAAATATTTTACTTATAATTATAATATTTTTTCTAATACTCTTTTGATTTATATATTATACGATATATATTTTTTCTTTTTCATTTCGATGTAGTGCACAATTTGTAAACATTTTTTGCTTTTGAAATTAGTCATGGAAAATAGGTTGAAGCAACGTGCTGAAAAATTTACATTGTTAAATAATGCAAGTTTGAAATGTATTATTTTTTCTAGCAATTTTAAAATATTTTCTTATAAACTGAAAGAATTGCATCTCATCTAAAAATCATAATTTGTAAAAAAGTGTAAAATTAATTAGTTTATATTATTTCTTTAACACTCCCCTCACTCGTAGGCTTAATTCTCTTACTTCATTATTGAGGGAGACTCATCGAGTAAACAATTTAATATGGGTGAAGTTGTTTTCCGAACGAATCGAACCCAGGACGTGGTCGTGAGCTTTTGGCTCTGATACCATGCATGAAAGAATTTAATCTCATCTGAAAATGCGAACTTATAGAGATATTTGAAATTAATTCATTTATATTATTTTCCTAACATAAACCACGTTGATTGTCAATTATTGTCGTCATTCCTGTCACATATCAACTTTTCAAAGCAGAACATATGATGCATGATTCTTCTAAAAAACCACATAAAAGATGTCGGATACTCATTCAAAAGGTCTTGGTCTTGAGGCATTGGGATTCGCACCGGATACGCCACGTGGCGAATCCGTGAGTAATTTTAAAAAAAAAAAAAAATCTGGCGTATCCGATCTTATTTGGATAAGCGATCCGGTCTTGGAAGGGGCGTGAGTGGTTATTTTTTTAGAAAAAATATTTTTTTTTAATTTTTTTTGTTTATTTTTACAATTTTTTAAGACTAAATCTATATGGTCATTTTATTAAGTACTAAATGTGTTATTTGAATTGAACATTATTATGCAATATAATTTAAATTGAAAATATATCACTTATTTTTTTATTGAATTCCTTAATATAACTTATGTATTGAACTGATGTTATTTGAATTAATATTTGTTACTTAATTACATTAAATTATTAAAAATGCTTAAGTTTTATGTGAATTACATACATTTGATATGCTAATTTTAAAAATTTCATATATCTTATAAGTGTTATATATAATAAAGTATAAATAAACAGACGTATCCTTGCCGTATCGTACCCTAATTTTTTTGAAAATTCGTATCCCCGTACCCGTATCTTATCGCACCCGCACCCCCGCACCCGCACCTATGCAACATAGATTACATATAAATGCCCATGATTGAAAATTGGTCTCCTTAAAAAATTTCAAGGTTCTTAAGATCTTTAACTCTTATTAATGGTCATTGCTCAAAATTATCTTCTCTAAAACTTGAAAAAGAGTCTACTATTTGTTAAGTCAGCGTCATTTCGGGAATCAACACCATTTATCATGTATTTGTCCCAATTAGTATTTTCGCTGGAAAACATGGGTACCGAGCTTTATCACAATCGACCTAATGTCATTTTACAATTCAACAAATAATGTCAACTAATAATATAATTTAGAATGATTCAAAACTAATAATTTAAGTTTAATATTGTCAATAATACATATAAATTTATAGTAATTTGACTAATCAATTTAAATCTCATATCGTATAAAATAATCATACAAATAAATATATAAATTATACAAATAATCATGCATTTATATATTTATAGTAATCTCTCCGTCTTTAATTAGATTGCTCAAAATCTAAGAAGGTATGTCTTTTTTTTTCACATACCCAGATAGCAGTAAAGTAATTCTGGCGTTTCAAACTATCTCACTACAAAAATCACTAAATACATCTCATGGCACTAATAATTACATACAAAAATATTTTTTTTGTCTCATTAATTTAAATTGCTTAAAACATCTTTATAAGAAAGCTATTTTATTCTCTTCAAATGTTAATGAACAATTTCCTCATTAAAATTTGTGTCAAAGTCAAATGAATAACCTAAAAGAAGACAAATGGAGTAATTGATTTGAAAAAAAAAAGTATTTATATTAAATACAAAGTTTATTATTTGTATTATTAATTATTAATATGTAATTTTAAAATTTCATGATAAATTTATAATAAATTTTTTGGTTGAAATTTTATATCTCTATTTCTTATATAATATTTTATTATTAGATATGTATAAAGAGATATAGTCAAAAATAATAATATTTTAGAAATAATCGAAACAAAATTAGCAAATATGTGTTGTAGATATGAGTGATTGAACCTTGTACCTCTAACATGCAAAGAATACAAAATAAAATTAACTTTACTATTTGAGCTACATAATATTTGTTAATATTTTAAAATTTTATCACAAAATTAATAATCCCTCCGTCCCGCAATAACGTGCACAATTTTCTTTTTGGTCCGTTCTGCAATAACGTGCACATTTCTTAGTACCAGCCGTACTTAATAATAAAAGGATTTGACAGAAATATGTAAAATGATCCATCCTAAAAAGATTATTCCAGAATAAATAGAAAATAGTTAAGAGAGGTGCGCCTTCGACCCTTGTTTGATTGGGAAAGGCCTGGCGGAGCTCTACGGATGTTGAGTCTTTTCCTCGCCGCAAAAAAGGTGTCCCAGTCTAAAAAGTCGTCCGGGGGTAAATGCCTTCAACATGAATGGTGATATAGTACTGGATACTGATACTAATATTTACTCCATTAGATACTAAAATGGTTTATAATAGGTAAAGATCAATTTATTTAGAATATACAAATTACGGAGAAAAATAAGATAGAAAATAAATTGGATCCTAAATTATTCTGTTGATAGCCAAATCAGTGGTGTGGATTAGTTTAATAGTATGACTTGAGAGATTGACTAATAAACAAGTAATTAAAGGTGTAGCAAAGCAATAAATAACATTTATGATATGTAATTAACATTTGAATCCTCCTTTAGAACTGAAATGCCTACATTTATATTACACATTTGGAGGGTGGTTTCACTCTGTAGCTAGCCCTAATATTTACCATAAATGTCATAGTACAACTCATTTAATGTCTAGGTGCCACTCCTTATTCTCTACCACCTGGCTGACTAGGGAGATCTTCGTCTATCAACGCCTGGAAAATTGTATCTTCCCTTTTGAGGAGGATTTTCTGCCCATACTACCGTTGTACAAGTTGTTGTCATCTCGGGCTCATAGACCTAGCTCGCTCAGGTCAGTTCGTTTAATTAGAAGGCGAGGTGAACAGTGAAGATTTAGCTCGCAAAATATCCTTCTTTCTAGGTCTGGTGTTCGTCTTGTATGGGTCAACTCTGATATCTACCAACATTGCCAGATTTGACCTTGCACAACATATTCTACGAAAACTCGGTACATTTGAGTGATTTGCTTGTAAGGTTTTATACATATATAACTAATTATAGGGATATTTTTTATGTTGAATACTTACTTGGATAACCTTTGCAGGCCCAGTATATGATTTACTTGTGTTATCTACACCAATATACTAGTTGTATTGATCTTCTGTTTAGCCTTTTCAGTTCCTTTCATATAGTTCAGTCACTATTTAAGTAATACAAAATTATTCTTACTCCTAAATTTTATAGTCAATTCTTTATTTATTATTTTTGGTGTTTTCTCTTATCAGAAAAGGAGATATTATTTAGGAGTACCAAAAGTACCCAAGGGAACAGATTACAAGTGAGAGATACAACGGGAGTAATAGTGCTCCAAAGAAACTAGAAAAACAGCTCCCAACTAGTTGAAAAACATTGTGGGGTTACAACACCAATCCTGAAATGAGAATTACATTACTAATTAAACTCTGTACCCAAATAAGTGCATTGCACATTAAAGGAGTTTATGAAATATACGTAGGTAAATTCACAATACAACATGATCACATATTCCCTCTTTATTTATTTTGATCAACCGAATTCCAGTGTTATCAATTTATAGGCACGCTTCGTAACACGGTAGTCTCAATGGTTATACCCGGCCCAAACCCGAAAAGCACGCCCCATTCATGCCCTTCTCCGGTGGAGCTCAGCCCTTCCTTACTAGAACCTTTTCGTACTTGATCGAGTACAAATAGCACGCCAGCACCCAACATGTTTCCATACTCACTTAACATGTGTCTAGCTGTGCGGAGTTTTTGGGGCTCAAGGCCTAACTTCGCCTCAACCCGATTAAGAATCGCGGGTCCCCCTGGATGCCCGACCTGTTGGGATTGTTGGAGTCTGAGTTGTGGAATGAGTCCAGGGAGGACAAGATGTTCGGAATGAGTCCAGGGAGGACAGACGTTCGACCTAGTTGAGGTCGTGCACTTCCGCTCCAGTGTCAGTCTCCAGGTGGGAGATTGTTGGGTTATGTAGCCTGAGTGAAACGGGATGCGAAGCTTGAGGCGCTCGACCAGCGCTCGAGGTCGAGCAGGTGTTCTCGGTCGAGCGCGCCCCCTATCCAGCGCCATGAGGGCGCTCGAGCTAGATAGTTGATCGAGCAGAACCGCTCGACCAAATGCCTTGGTCGAGCGGTTCCGGAGGCCTCGACGCGAAATAGGGTTTCGGCCAGGATGGGTCAAATCTAGGGTTTTGGCCCAGTTTCTCAGTTCGGGTTTTTTGTATAAATAACCCCCTGACTCCCCCATTGTATCTTGCACTACTTGCACTATCTTATACGATATAGTAGATCTCTCCTGGCTTGGTAGTGCCCCGGATGTAGTCATTCTGATTTAATTTGGGTAACCAAATTGTTTGTTCCTTAATTCCGTAGTTCCATTATTTTCTCCTATAATTGCTTGTTTTAAATTCCTAACAACTGGTATCAGAGCATCAGGCTCAAGGGATCTTGTGGGAGTAATTATGGTGGCTGAAGGGAAATCGCCTGTTGAGAAGTTTGATGGAACGGATTTTGGATTCTGGTTCTTGCAAGATCAAGAAGGACGTTGACACGTGCCTGAGATCGTGCGGGAATTGGTGAACGAAGAGCATTGAATCTGGGTGCGGGATGAGACGTGCCTGGGTTATGCTTTAGACGGATCGATCTTGATCTGGAAGGAAATTGCGGGATGGTGCTCGATTCTAGTGTGAATCCGAGAGGATCATTGAGGGGTGTATCCAGGATCGTGGTCGGAAATCAATGAGGATCTAAGATGGGAGCTGTGGAACGTTGCTCGATCATGTGGGATAGGAGATGGACCTTGAGGAGCGGAGCTTGGATCAAATTGATATGTGTGTGCCGATGTAATGCAGGTTCGAGAAGGATGTTGTGGGACGTTGCTTGGATCGAAGCCGAATGTTGAGGGACATTGCTCGGATCGAGATTTACTGCCAATGAGAGATGGGGAAGACGAGTAACAGTTGTAGTCAGTCTCCAGGTGGGAGATTGTTGGGATTGTTGGTGATGGTCCCGAATTTAGGAAAACCCATGTGCGCGTGCGGAAGCAAACATGACATGTGATGCATATAAAACAGGGGTGAAGGAATGGTGATTCCAGATTTTTACGTTTTAAGCTCATGTGTGTTGTGTTTTGCTTATAATCGAATGCGTATGACAAGATAAGAACGTAAAGCAGTAAAGAACATAATAATGTATAGTGGTTCTGAGACTCAAGCTCCTACATCCACTCTCCCTGTTCCTAGGGAAATTCCTTCCAACTGGACTTATCACCCTCTCGGGCTAGCCTCTAGATATTTAACGAGATCTCACTCAAACTGGACTTATCACCCTCTAAGGTTCGCCTCGGGACTTATCACCCTCCACATGATTGCCTACAGATGTTTACCGAGTTCACACTCCAACGGGACTTATCACCCTCACTCGGGATTGTCTACCCTCCCTTTCGGGATTGCTAGATGTTTACCGAGTTCACACTCACCTACAAACTTAACCGACTGATTTGGGTAAGGTTTGTTTGGTTTCCAACTAGGTTGAGATTTTCCCTTACATTTGTTTATCCTCAATGCTAAGGTTGGGAAAATCTCTCTAAGCTTAGGATACATCGTTGGTTGCTTAGATTGGGTTCTAGAACACTCTTGAACATATTTGTATATCTACAGACTTGTGTTCTAGGGTGGGAATGCTTTGGGTATAACTCTCTTTGGCTCTGTAGCATCTCGTGCTATAATCTCCCGATCCACACATTAGAATGATGAAAGACCTTGTATTTATAGTGTAGATTTGAATGTTACCGTTGGAGAGAATCACATTCAAATTCATACTATTCTTGTAAAATCTGGCCCGGCTTCTTGGTGGTTGTCTTCTCTCGTTGGTCACGTTAGCTGATTCTAAAGGCTATATTCTCCAATTCTTACGAGGTCTTAGGATCTTGATTATCGAGCCTTGGTCTATCGAAGCCTCGGTGTCCGTTGACATGGAGTCTCGAGTTTCTTGATTAATGAGGCTTCTCTTGGCCGAACCTTATACGTCGGGCATCTTGACACTGGTGGGTGAGTTGAGTTCTTCGACCCGGACATTCGACCCCAGTCCTAGCTTTTCGAGCTAAGCTGATCGCCGATGGCGTTCGATTCTCGATGAACATGACGGATGACTTCTCTTACGTCGGTATCTGATTTCGGTTTTACGATCTCGATTTCTTCTCGCTTTGATCGATCAGCTCAAGATCGGATCGATCTGACATCAGTCGGTATATCGGTTTACTTTTTGTCGATCTCAATCACGTCGATCTTGATCATCTGCTTTCATCTTCATATCGATCTCGACACGCGTCGATCTCGTCGGTCTCATCCGCTTTCCTCTCCGATCCGCAACCTTCTCTTCCGATCTTACGGCCGGATTTTTTTCGATCGGCTTATCCGCTCTTCTGATCACCATATCAGCTCGACTGTTCTTCTGATCATCTGATCAGGTCATCTGGTCATCTGATCAGCTGGCTTAGCTTTTCTTTCTTTTCTGATTTTGCTCAGCTCATCAGTTAACTCTGGAACTCATCTTACTCATCTGATCTCGATCATCTTCTTCTGATTTCTTGAGTTCCCCCTCAACTTGTTCTCTTGTTCCCCCTCAACTTGTTATTTGTAAATTAGCTTCAATAACACAAGTTGATAATGTTTTGGCATAATTCATCAAAACTAAAATATCCCAACAGTTGGAGTCTGAGTTGCGGAATGAGTCCAGGGAGGACAAGACGTTCGGAATGAGTCCAGGGAGGACAAGACGTTCGACCTAGTTGAGGTCGTGCACTTTCGCTTCAGTGTCAGTCTCCAGGTTCAGTCTCCAGGTGGGAGATTATTGGGTTATGGAGCCTGAGTGAAACGGGATGCAGGGCGCAGGAGGCGCTCGATCAGCGCTCGAGGTCGAGCTGGTGTGCTCGGTCGAGCAGGTGTTTTCTCAATGTTTTCAGATATTAGCTCCGGTACATTTTTCACTATGTGGAAAAGCAGTCCGGCCTCCCGTAACTGCCCTTGGATAACGTCTTCGCCATCCTGAACCCGACCCGGATTGCGGAGGGTTGTGCGTGGGCCGAGTTCGGACCGGTCTGGCCAAGTTCGGGTCCTAGCTGACCGGGTCGGGTCTTGTTTAGAAGTTGGAATATGTGATAGGATTAAGGAATGGGATTAAGAGAGAGTAGTAGGATTGTCAAAAAATGGCACATTTGTGAGTTGAAAAGGGGCATAAAAGAGAAATGTAAGTTAAAAAATGACAAATTTGCATATTATGCTATTAAAAAAAATAGAAGGAGTCGAAAGAAAGAAATGGAAAAAAGCGTGAATTTTATGCAAAAGGTTTGAGTTTGAATACCTGCGACGCTGAATATCTCAGAACAAATGAGTAAAACTCTGGCACGGGCATTGTTCTCGGCTAGGTCTTTGGCCAGTCGGAGGATGGTCCCACCGGAGAAGCAGCCGTGGTGATATATTTTGAAGCGCTTGATGGATGGGCTAAGGCCGAGGAGCTTGATCAAGTGGTCGGTGCCGGGCATGTCTATGCCGACGGTGGGTGATGTTCGATATTGGCTGCCCCCATTCGGTAATAGCCTTTTCCGCGGCTTCTTTCCCGAGTTTTGACACCTCCGTTGCCAAAATATGTTGCCTCACGTCTAGAGATGGAGATGTGAAAGAACAAATGTTGGGGTTTTTCTTCACAATTTCTTCAGTCAAGTGCGTGTATCTTTTCTTAATCATCGATCCCTCGCCTGTAAAAATATATATATATATATATATATATTTACACAGTATCACCACTCGAATAGTCTTCTACAAAATCAAATTACGTTAAGGTTCGATCTCATGAAAATATATATATATATATATATATATATGTACTAGATTAATGTTGACAAAATTTTCTATATACTTGGTTCATGTACGGAAGTTGTACAATAAAGTGTAATTATATTGTTCAGCTTACGAAGTGTCACTGTTTAGTGATTTTGACAAAAATATATAACACATAAAATAAAGTTTTTTTTTAAAGTGATGCATGATACTTTTATAAAATAAAAGGTGATACTTTTGGAATAAAAGATGGAGAAGATTAGGAGAAAATCTCATTTTTAGCTCATTAATTTCATTTAAATGTCAAAGTTTTTTAGTTTTCGTTTTTTTTAGTTAAGAAAATATTTTTTGGATCATTATACCTAAAAAAAAAAAATGGAGATAAGGAGTTAACATATGGTGGTATGGGCTGAATTAAATTATTATACGAGCTTAACGTATGGTTGTACGAGCTTAAAAAGGATGGTATGAGTTGTACTAAATTACGGTATGAGAAGAAATAATGGCTATGTATACATGGTGGGACGAGGTTAATTGAATAGTACGGATTGAAATGATGATGGTACAAAGTTTACTGAATGATGGTATGTAGGCTGAAATGATGGTGCTACGGGGAAGTATATATGATTGTACGGCTGAATTAATAAAAGAATGAGAAAAGGGTATAGTTAGAAAACAAATATTCACATGACTAGAAGAAAAAAAAATCAAATTTTATGATAAAAAGGAACTTTAATTTATTTGCATAATAAGCTATTTATAAACTCATTCTGAAAATTAGTAGTAGTAAATTTCTAGTGCGTGGAAATTGACTCACTGGATTACTACAATTTGTAATTTATTGTACGAATTTAAGTAACAAATATACTACGAAAAAAAAAGAAAAAAAACATAAAAACTTACATATCCGTTTGAACTTTTGTTTTAGTTCTGGGGAGGAGGTCCAACGAGTGGACAATTTAATTAAATTGGTGAAGTGCTTTCCACAGGAATCGAACACAGGAACTGGGCGAGCCTAAGCTCTGATACCATGAAAGAATTTTGTCTCATCTAAAAGTCCGAACTTGTAGAGAGGTGCAGAATTAATTCATTTATTTAATTTTCCTCAACACTCCCCCTCACTCGTGGGCCGAATAATTGCCTCTGTCATCTGGGGAGGAGACCCAACAAGTGGACAATTTAAATGGGTGGAGGGTTTTCCACGGGAATCGAACCCAGGATCTGGCCTGAGCCAAAGGCTCTGATACCATGAAAGAATTCTGTCTCATCTAAAAGTCCGAACTTGTAGAGATGGTGGGAATCAATTCATTTATTTAATTTTTCTCAACAGTAGGTAACATACTAAAAATTAAAGGCTAAGTATTGTATGCATGCATTAGGTGCATTGTGCATTTTAGAAATATACAAATTGTTGTATTAAAATATGCCCTTTTTTTATACTATCAAGTGCAATTTATTTCACGAACACAAATTGCACGTTCTAGTGTAAATACGTTACACGTTTCAATGCAACAAATTTTGTATTTTTAAAATACATATGAAGTGCACGGCTCACCTAGTGCACAGAAGACTCAGTCAAAATTAAAATATAAAAAGTAATAAGAGCAAAAAAAAAAGTTAAAGGACCAAAAAAAAAATTTCCTATCTTTATTTATTTGATATTTCACCTCGTATTTTATTAAATTTTAAATACACACCGTGTTTTAATAAAAATGAAGCTATTTATATTATATACGAGACGTGAATTAAAGGCAACGAAAGACAAAATGAAATGTCGAAGTGAAATAAGAGATTGACGCCTCTCTATCTAAATTGAGTTGGTTTCATGTGAACTCTTTTTTTTTTTAAACCTCATTTTTATATATAAAGTATCACATTTTAGCATATGAATTATATATCATCATTTTAAAAATATTTTATCTCTTTTAAAAGCTCGAAACTTGTAGAGAGGTGCATAATTAATTAATTTATTTAATTTCCCTAACACTCCTCCTCATTCCTGGACTGGATTTTCTTATTCCTGGATTTGGATTTTCTTATTCCTGATATCATGAAAGAATTTTGTCTCATCTAAAAGCTCGAATTTATAGAGGTGCAGAATTTATTTTTTTATTTAATTTCTCTAACACTCCTCATCACTCATGAGATGGATTCTCTTTTCTAATACCATGAAAGAATTTTGTCTCATCTAAAAGCTCGGACTTATAGAGAGATGCATAATTAATTTGTTTATTTAATTTTCCTAAAAGATGTTGATATCAAAATCTATCAACAGCAAACACTTTGGCCCCGTTTGATTCGCGAGATTGATCGGAATAGGTTATGATTAGGATTTTAATCCCAACTAATCTACCGTTTGGTTTGCGGGATGAGGGCCCATGATATACTTCAAGCCCGAGTAGAAAATGTACAAAATCCCTCAGGGGGCGTTTGGTTCACGGGATTGGATTGATTAAGTGTGATAGGATTGAGTGGGATTGAGTAAGATTGGATTGATTGGACTGGATTTGTTTGAATCAAGATATGTGTTTGGATTGTAGGATTTGAATGAGGGATTAGATGAGATACCTATTGAAATGTCATAAATACCCTGAAATTGAATAGAACAATACACTTCATTCTTGTGAATCTATTCAAACAATAGAATGATAATTTATAATTTTGCACTTGGGATATGTTCTATCCCACCTTTCACATGGGATTGACATATCCCTCCATGGAGGGATTTGATATATTTTCTACCATGACTTGAAGTATATCATGGGTCCTCATCCCACAAACCAAACGGTAGATTAGTTGGGATTAAAATCCTAATCCTAGCATATCCCAATCAATCCCACGAACCAAACGGGGCCCCAATGGAGGGATATGTCAATCTCATGTGAAAGGTGGGATAGAGCATATCTCAAATGCAATATTACAAATTTGTTCTTCTATTGTTTGAATAGATTCACAAGAATGAAGTGTGGTTGTTTCAATTCAATTTAAGGGTGTTTATGACATTTCAATAGATATTTCATCTAATCCCTCAATTTAATCCTACAATCCAAATGCATATCTTGATTCAACAAATTCAATCCAATCAATTCAATCTTACTCAATCACACTCAATCCTATCACACCTAATCAATTCAATTCTGTGAACCAAACACCCCTTTGTATATTAGGTAGTTATATCGAGTTGATCATAAAGCATGTAAGAAACGGGTTTTGATGTACACAATTTGATGGATTTGCCGTCCCAAGTGCCTAGATAATGGCTGGCCCCACTGCTCGTTAATTTCATAAGAACCTCCTCAATTGTTTCCATTCTATAAAATAAAATTTGACTGGAGTGCTACGGTGGTTATATATTACTATATGGAGGTGGTAAATGGTGAATTGATGATGGTGGTGATTGTGAATGGTCTTTGTTTGTAGGGTATATATAATGAGGCACACTTATATATGAGACGGTCTCACGGTGAGATGAAATATAATTTGAGCATTTGCACTTTAATACTTTGGGAGGGGTGGTGTTGATCTGTACTAGAATATATCCCGTCTCATTATGAGACCATCTCATGCGAGTTTTTATCATATATAATTAATATGATTTGTGCATGTTACGTATATTTAATTTTTTACATTCATTTGTTTAATTGGATTCAAGTGGTCATGTCGAATTCGACGTGGTTGTGGGTCTAAATTTGATCACTAAAAAATGGGTAAAAATGTCTTATATTGATAGTTCACGTGAACATTATTTTTCAAAATATAACATAAAGTATCACCTTTTAACATATAAATTATAGTATATATCATCATTTAAAAATACTTGATTTTATGCGATGTTCATATCAAAATCTATAAATAGTGACACTAAGTATACTAAATAATAATATCGAGTTCATCATAAAACTTTCATATTATAAGAAACAAGTTTGTTGTCACCTAAATTTACCTAACTTTCATATAAGAAACAAGTTTCTTGTCACCTAAACTCTATTATTGTTATGTATAAATATAACAGTGATGAAATTTATGCATAATAATAATATTTTAAAAATTAAATTTATTATGAATTTAGGTCCACACAAATTTTTATCTTTAACTTTGATTATAATTTAACACGGAATGAGCAAATCATCAATTTAATATTGAAAGGGATATAATTTATTGCAGTTTTGATGTAGAAACCATCATCAATGTTCACAAAAGTTGAGCCCCAAACTCAGATTTTGGTCCCGTCATCTTATTTTGAGGAGGCACACTTGATTCTTACAAACAATATTAAATAATAATTTAAGTTTGTGTCTAATAGCTATATATTTTAGAATAACATAAATATTAGGCTTAATTGCAGAAAAAATCACAACTTTTTTTTAAATTATAATTTAATCTCAACCTTTGAATTTTGATAAATAAAACTCAATTTTTACAATTTTTTGCAAATTGAGCTCACTGGAAGAACACCCCCTGCCCGTAAATTTCTTGGCATCCTAGCTAGAAAAGATTTACCATCTCATCATCTACCTGGCTAAAAAACAATCCATTTAAAATGGAGGGAGTTCACAAAAATGAGAAAATAATTCAGAAGAATTTAAAATGCACAATTCTCTTTTGAAGAATTTTTAGTCAAATATCTAGCTGCTACTAACAAATTATTCCCAACACTTGACCGAATAAATTGTAGATGCAGAAAATGATATCAAATTTCCATAACAAAACAAAAATCCCCTTTCAATAAATTATAATTCTGAAATTTTTCTCCATTAAAAATGACATAAAAAATTGAGAAAAAAATCAACCACCAAATCCTTCTATTTAAATTCTCATTAGTCATGGACGTAAAATTAGGTAGCCTCACCATGACCACAAAGCTTAGGAGCAATACTGTTGTACGAAGAAAATGATAAATTAGGATAACAGTATCCGCTCGATATGAACAAATCATTTCAGTGAACGATTTTAGATGGATTGGATAAGATGAGATTTCAGAGGACTGTGAATTCAGTTTGAGAGGAATTTCATTTTAGGGCTCAAGAAAATTAAAAAATTCTATTTGAATTTAGGGTGTTAACAAATACAGATCAATAAAGTGTGAACGTCGTCATTTTGGTCAGGTAGATGATGAGATGGTAAGTTTTTTTTACCTAGGATGCCACGTCATTTACGGGCAGGAGGTGTTTGCCCATGAGCTATATTTGCAAAAAATTGTCAAAATTGAGTTTTATTTACCAAAATTCAAAAGTTGAGATTAAATTGCAATTTTTTTAAAGGTCGTGATTTTTTCTGCAATTAAGCCTAAATATTATACAGACATATATTATAAGAGAGTGAGTCACTTGTCCACCAAGTGCATCATTCAAGTCAAGTGTATTTTAAAAGTTTCAATTGTTTTCTTTGAACATTATTATAGTCGGTTAGTCGATAACGCGTGCTTGAGTTTACGATCCATCTTGTGCATACAAGACTTTGTCACTGCAAGAATATACATGAGACGAGTCGGTGATGGGTCCAACATGTTGTCCTCCGCCACCTCCTGTCACGAATATGATGAAAATCGTCGCCGGCAGCAGTGATTTGGACTGCCAAGAAATAAGAATGGTTTGAGAAGAAAATTGGAATGGAAAGAATAATTGTTAGGGATAAAAAGAAAAGGCGAAAATCTAACTTTCTTCATCTTCATCCCTGTTTCATCAAGATTATCTAGTTAGTGGGCTGTATAAAACTTGCAAAAGGGAATAGTGATTCTTACTATTTTTATCTGAGTCTGTCGTAAAAGAATTATAGCATACCAAACACCCCCTATATTGTGGAGTATGTTATAAAAGAGAGGCAGACAAAAGGAACAAGTATATAGTAAAATATAAGATCTAATATTATGTTACATTAGAGCAATATAAGATCTAATAGTATGTTAAATATGAACAACTCAAAAAGCGGTGTATAAAAGTCTGTATATGCTTCAAGCATATAATAATTTTTTTAAAGAAGCGTTTATTTTCACAGTATATTTTCAAATATAAATAAAATAAATCATGGATGTTGCACAATATATTTTCACTATTTTACATTTCATCATGCATATAGTGTAAGTTAAAAATACAGATAGATCTTATTACCTGAACACACAGACAGACAGATCCAATTGGCAATGGTCTAGTTTCCTTTGACAGTTTCAGCACCTGCAAATGTATCATACAAACGTTTTCCAAGGGAAAAATATTTTTTTCATCATATAACTTTACCATCATTTGGTTTTGGTTCTATTGACTTTTAAATTTTAATTTTTATCCTATAACTTACATTTATAATGTACACACTTTTACCACTTTTTGATTTTGATTCATATAAATTATAAGGCTAAAATCAAATTAATCTAACAATTTATTGAACCAAAACCAAAAAAATGGTGAAATTACATTACGGGATTTTTATAGTCATTTAAATGAATTAATTTAACATAAGCCAAGTAGAATAGGATTATCTTTGATTGACTCCCTTCGAAGTGTGACCCTCTAGCTGTTCTCCCTTATAATTTACGTGTGTTACAGGATTTAACGAATCTCATAATTATCTGTTTCCGATAAATTCTTACTGGAAGATATCATAAATATCTAATTAGAATGTGTTACAGAACGAATCTCATAATTATCTATTTCCAATAAATATCTTTCTGGAAGATATCATAAATATCTAATTAGAAGATATTATGAGAGAGGGAATTTAATTATGAGATTTCCTAAATTGATTCTATTTAATAGAATATTAAATAAATTCGTATTTTTATTCAAATAATATTAAATCCATCAAGTTATCAATTCTTCAGTGGTTAAGGAGTATGACTTATATTACTAAGGGTACTGTTGTGATAATTGAAGGGTGTGATTTTTTACTATAAAAAATATTACTCATAAGACTGAAGGGTGTGACTTATATTACAAGAGGATATTAGTCGTGATAACTGAAAGATTATACTCAACTCTTCTTCAATATAGCCTCACACACTCACACAAAAGACCTAATCAGAAGCTTCAATAAACTGATTATGATGTGCTGCTGCAAGATGTTGAATATTAACGACAACAGATCACATTATAATAATTGATGCCCTTAATATTAGACGAGTATCCAAACTAAATTATCAAACAATAGAACCAGTATTAGAAAGGGAAAACTGAAAATATGTCTCCTTAACTGAACAACAAAAAATTTGCATATCATTAATTGATTATAGAGTCAACATCCAATCAGATCGACAAAATAAAATTGATGTTAATTAGCAAACGGTAACAGAGGTAACTTTACCCGGCTGCTGGCTCGAATGAGAGGAAAAGCTGTTGGATCAAATTAGAAGATTTGATGATAAGGGTTTGAGATTGAATTATATATATATATATATATATATATATATATATATATAAATAAAGTTCTGCTTATCTTCATACGGTGAAAAGAAGGAAGGGAGATAATTTTTTTCCTTGATCCTCTTCTATATTTTCGGGATTTTCCTAATCCAAAGTTAAAAATTGTCTTTTATATATATGCTAAATGAGTGGGTTTCTTGCGCACCAGAGTGCACCGTGCAATTGGATCCATTTTAAAAAATGGGTCGCGCATCCCTTCTAATTCTTATTATGTTGAATATTTTTTAATAACAACCTTCAGCCTAGCGGCTGGACTCCCTCTCCACAAACCTAAAGGTGTTGGGTTCAACTCCTAAGTATCAAAAAATCATTAATTTTTTTTTCTTTTCTTGTTTTCATTTTTTTTAATTTGGAAAATATACCTATACATAAACATACTATTAGATAACAAAAAAAATTGCAACTAGCTAATACAAAAGCATACAACTATATAATATAGAAACATGCAATTAGTTAATACTAAATCGTGCAATTAGAAAACAAATAAGCATGCAACTAGCTAATATTGAAGCGTGCAACTACTTATGACAGAAGCATGCAACTACTTATAATAAAAGCATGCAACTACTTATAATAGAAACGTGCAACTACTTATAAAAAAAGCGTGCAACTAACAGAAACGTGCAATTAACAGAAGCGTGCAACTACTTATGACAGAAACATGCAACTATCTAATGTTGAACTGTGCAATTAAAAAAATAGAAACGTTCAACTAAAAAACATAAAGTTGCACAAAGAGGATTATGAATTGATGAACAAAAAGTCTAACAATCATTGTTCACCCCTGTGTATTGAAAAAAAATGTATTTTACAAACAAATCGAGCATTATCCCCCAAAAAAAAAAACAGTAATAATTTATAAAGCTAAAAACATTTGAATTAATTTTTGAGGTATGTGCTATGAAGTAATCAGTTTTGTGAAGCTAAAAAATCAAAGGAATATATGGGCTCCTTCTTAAACAATCATAGAACAATGCTTTCTGTCATTAATCTCAGCTTTTGAAGTAATCCCTGGTGACGGTGAGGGGATGAGATGAATGCGGTGACGGCGAGTGATTGGTTGGAAAGGGAGAGGCGCTAGGGATTGGTTTGTGTTGGTGGAAAAGGGAATTATATATATAAGACCCGAATGTAATGAGTCGGATAGGGTTGGGGCGAGTGCACGGATCCTAAATCCGTGCACTAGTTGCATATGAGACCACCTCATGCTAAATTGAAACGACCGCCATATAAAAATTAAAATTTTGGCTTTCTAATTCTTCTTTTAACATAAAAGTTACGGGTCCACTTGGGAAGCAATGTGAGTTGATAATGGGAAAGAATGAGAAGCAATAAGGAATATTCTCGTTAATATTGCTTGATAATTTTTTAATTAAATAATAATAATGAAATCACAAATTTATATGTTCACTGCTTATGTGGCGCACCACATATGCAAGGTCTCCACCATTATTTAATTAATTTAATCTTCTCATTAATTATATAAACTTAAACCCTAAACTATGAACCCTAAACCATGAACCATTTGGGCCGGGTGAACCATGAACCACTCGGGTCAGGGTTTGGGTTCGGGTCGGGTTCGGGTCCGGGTTGAGTAAAAAAAATTAATATAATTAATGAAATTGGGTAAAATGGAATATATATAAATGAGAAGATTGAATTAATTAAAGAAACTAATTAAATGATGGGAGGACCTTACATATGTGGCGTGCCACATAAGCGATGACCATAATAAGTTTGTGACCACCTGCGGGCATATGATCAAATTCGTACATAATCATTTTTTTCCAAATGCATACCAAGTGGTCTTTAAGAGTAGATCTTTTGTGCATCAGGTACACCGTGCAAATTAAATGTATTTTTTAAACATGCAATTTATTTACATTGAAACCATTAATTTGTGTTGGCGAAAATAAGTTGAATGTTTAATGAAACAAATTATATATTTAAACAATGCACTTGAGTTGCAAAGTGCACCTGATGCATAAAAGATCGTGCCAAAAATTAATTATTTATGTGGTCATAATTTCTATAGCGGAAATAAAAGAGTAACACTCCTATGAACCAGATCTATAGATGAATTCTATTACTGTTATGCATAAAAAAATCAATTGTTTAAAGTATAAAGCATTTTTTAAATAGTAGTAATTTTTATGCATAACAGTAATAATATTTATGCATAATAATGATAGTTTTTATACATAAAAATAATACTAAAAAAAATTAAATTCACGGTGAACTCGGGTTCAAACAAATTTTTGTCGGAATAAAAATAAAACTATGTGAAGTGAATTAAAAAAAAGAAAAAGAAAGAGAAGATCATGATTTATTACATTAATAGATCCGTGAATATACTTTATCTTAATAATAAATAATAATTTTAAGATCCTTTTTTTCAAAGGGAATTTTAACCTTTTAATTCTCTTGATTATAATTAATCACCAATTGCTAGAGTACGTACTATCTAGCAAGTAATGCTAGAATGTCATGCTAAGTCCGTACCTAACTAAATGCATTGCACATGATGGGAAAAATTATAGGGATTTGTGTTTTAAGTATAATAATTTTACAAATTAAAAAATTTAGGACAATATATATTTTAGAAAATGTAAATCAATATGTTTAAATTGTTTAAATGTAGGACAATCGAGCCCGAATAAACTTAAATCGGGCAGAAATGTTACACGAGCTTTGGGCTTGTTCGGGCTCAATTGTCCTATATTTACAGAATTTTAAATAAGATAAGGTGGGATGAAAATAGAGAATTTACAGGATTTTAGATAAGCTAAGGTGGGATGAAAATAGTGAACGTGATTGAATTTTCTTATCTTATCCATCATCTACTTGAGTGAATGTGAGAAAAATTAATCCACCTATTTACTAAAATACCCTCCTCCCACCCTCTTCGTTTCTCTCAAAATTTTCTCGTGCTATCAATAATTCAATTCTGGAGTTCATTTCTCATTAATTCATCCATATATTCAAGAAATTCAATCAAGCTTGTAAATTCAATTAAAAGCCTGAAAGTTCAATTTATCTCATCCCACCTTTCAAATTTTCATTCAATTATGCAATTCAATCCCACGATATTTTCAAGAACAGAGGCACAAGCTTTCAAAATGTTTGCAGTATAATTACTCTTATTTTTAATAAAAACATATTCATCCCAACGAGTTTTGCCAAATCAATTCAATCAGAAAGACAGATTGCAAAATTCATTCCAAAAAGCACAAGCACAATTTATTCCATAAACCAATTCATTCCAATTTCTCTTATATCTCATAAACCAATTCAATCAGAAAAATCAATTCACTCCCAAAATATCAATCCATTCCTAAAAAAATCAAGCCTAAAATCGCGGCTTATTTCTCATTCTTAGAAAAATAAGAATACAAAGGGGACGAGCAACGCGGAGGCAGTTTTGGGAGGAGGAAAAGGGGTTCTTTTTTTTGGGGGAGGGAAAAGAGATAAGAATACAAAGGGGACGAGCAAGGCGGCAACGGTTTTGGGGAGGATTTTGTTCAGTTACGAGAGCGAGATTTTTTTTTTTTCAGTGATGAGAAAAAGATTGCCCTCTCTCCAATCTCACACAGATCTAGGGCCAATTTAGCCAATGCAGTCATATCCCGTGAAAATAACTTATCACACCTTTTACCATCAAACAAAATTCCAGATTTTAGTCTTATCCTGGAGCTCTGGTATTAAAAATATTTTTGATCAAACAAAGTAAATAGATAATTGTAGTAGAGATCCAATTCTCGTGGCAAAAGTTGTGGTGGAAGGTGATTCCATCCAAAATTTCAGTGTTCTCTTGGAAGGTCATTTGTGGAAGACTTCCGACGAAGGACAACTTAATTGTTCGTGGGTTGTCCGATGGCTTGGGAGATGGTTCGTGTTCGATGTGCTCTGGTCCGTTGGAGTCCTCTAACCACATCTTATTCTCGTGCACGGTCGCTTTACTTGTTTGGCAGGCTATATCCTTGTGGCTTGACAAATCGTTATCGTATGCCTCGAAAGCTCGGGACCACTTTGCTGAGTTTGTTGAGGCCGAAAAGGGCAAGAGTAAGAGGAAAGTCTTGGGGGTGATTTGGCATGCTACAATCTGGAAAATTTGGAAGGTTCGAAATGACTTGATTTTTAAGGTTAGTTCGTATTCTCTTGATGAACTCATCGATGGCATCAAATTCTGTTCTTGGAAGTGGATCCGATCCCACTATCCTGTGTCTTTTGCTTATTCGCTTCATAGTTGGGAGTGTAATCCCATTGAGTGCATTCCTGTTAAATTGTGAACTGATCATGTGCTGCAATGTCTTCTTGTACATTATGGGCTTTTGAGTACCCCTTGTACTCAGTTACAAATATACTTCATCTTTACCTTTCAAAATAAATAAATAAAGTAAATAGATAATAAGGTTAGATAATTAATTCTTATCAAACCATATCTCTCTAAGTAAATGGACCTTTATTATATATAACATGAAACACCCCCTAAATTACTGTCCTAAAATAACTTTATTCCCTACACATGAACATGAACGGATTTCATGAAATATAAATACAATACATCATTCACATATTCTTTATTTATTTTGTGTCTCACAATTCTCATGCAGTCTTATCAATTTATAGGCACGCTACGCAACACTAGAGTTTCAATGGTTATACCCGGACCAAACCCGAAAAGCACGCCCCATTTATGCCCTTCTCCAGTGGAGCTTAGCCCTTCCTTACCAGAAACTTTTCGTACTTGATCAAGTACAAATAGCACGCTAGCACCCGACATGTTCCCGTACTCACTTAACACGTGTCTTGTTGAGCGGAGTTTTTGGGGCTCAAGGCCTAACTTAGCCTCAACCTGATTAAGAATAGCAGATCCGCCTGGATGCGCAACCCAGAAGATCGAATTCCAATCGGATATGCCAAACGGATCAAAAGCTTCTTTCAAGCTTTTCTCAACGTTTTCAGATATTAGCTCCGGTACATTTCTCCCTATGTGTAAAAGCAGTCCAGCCTCCCGTAACTGCCCTTGGATGGCGTCTTCACAATCTGGAAGACGAGTCTGCAACGCCATCACCATTTGGAAAATTGGCCTCTCCACTCCGATCACCGGATCTGAGCCTACAATCAGTGCACCTGCGCCGTCGCAGAAAAGCGCTTGCCCCACCAGGTTCTCCAATTGAGTTGGGTTGGGCCCACGGAAACCTGCCACCAATGGCGGAGCCATGATTAAAAAGTAGGACGGACCAAAAGAAGTACAACAAAAACAATAAAAGACGAATTATATATATATTTTTTTTAAAAAAATTGCGTCCTATGATTTTTTATCTACGGACGAATTATTTTTCTTGAGAATCGTAGGCAATCCTCACTATTTAAGGACGGATTATTTTCCTTGAAAATTCGTAGCCAAGTTGAAAATTTTCATAGGAAATTCTTTATATTTTTATATTTGTGTTTGTAAAATAAAGGGATTAAGTTTTTTTAGTCCAATAACTTTGTTTCGTTTTGAAATTGGTCCCGAATGTTTTGATTTTTTTAATTTTGGTCCTGTTAGTTATAAAAAATTTTGAAATTGGTCTTTTAACCTGCTGTAGCAGATCACCAAACAAGTAATCGTCGCCTATGTAATTATTTTATTATTTTCTTTACCTTCGAAATGTCATCTAGACTTTTCTAATCCTAATAATTTTTTGTCGTGATTTTTCTGCGTATTTTTTTAGGGAGAAAGAGTGACTTTCTGCTTGATTTGGTTTATTTTATAAATTTTCGATCAGTTTAGACCCAGTAAACCGAACCAATTTGCTTTGTTTTTTAATATACAAGTTATTTTTAGACCCGACTCAATACCCGATCAAAATTATTAAGATTAAAAAAGTTCAAGTAGCGCTTCAAAATTAAATAAAAAATCAAAATAGTTACACAGGGAATAATGTTTTTTAAAGATAGTAACTTGGGTGGTTTGTGTTTTAAGGACAATAATTTTATGGGCTTGAAAATGTAGGACAATATATTTTAAAACTTGTAAATATAGGACAATATGGTTAAAATTTTATAAATATAGGACAATATGTTTTAAAAATATGTAAATGTAGGACAATCGAGCCCAAACCTCACATGATATTTCAGCCCGGTTTGGGCTTTTTCGGGCTCAATTGTCCTACATTTACAGATTTTAAAACATATTGTCCTATATTTACATATTTTTAAATATATTGTCCTACAATTTCAAGTCCATAGAATTATTGTCCTTAAAACACAACACCCCAAAATTATTGTCCTAGAAAAATATTTTTCCTTAATTACACATTTGACGGTTACCTGGTAGCTTGCTGCAGCAGGTTAAAGGATCAATTTCAAAAAAATTAAAAACTTACAGGACCAAAATCAAAAAGTCAAAACAATCGGGATCAATTTCAAAACAATGCAAAGTTACTGGACTACAAAAAACTTAATCCCTAAAATAAATAAGTGAAAATGATGTGGTCTGGTGGTAAAGGGTCAATCTTATGCGTAAGAGGTCTAAGTTTCAATACCTGCAACGCTTAATATCTCTGAACAAACAACTAAAACTCTGGCACCGGCATTGTTCTCGGCTAGGTCTTTCGCCAGTCGGAGGGTGGCACCTCCGTTGCTAAAATATCTTGCCTGGCGTCTAGAGATGGAGATGTGAAAGAACAAATGTTAGGGTTTTTCTTCACCATTTCTTCAGTCAAGTGCGTGTACCTTTTCTTAATCATGAATCCCTCGCCTGTAAATCATATATATATATATATACACAGTATCAAAATTTCCCACCAATCAAATAGTCTTCGATCTCATGGAAATTTTACTATGAACTCGGTACATATTACAAATAATGTTCAGCATATGAAGTGTCATTATTTAATAGTTTTGAGAAGAATAACACATAAAATTAAGCATTTTTTAAATGGAGATATTTTATATGATAAAGGGTGATACTATTAGAGTAAAAGATGACATTTCAGTCCGGTTTGGGCTTATTCGGGCTCAATTGTCCTACATTTACAGATTTTAAAATATATTGTCTTATATTTATAGATTTTAAAACATATTGTCCTATATTTATATATTTTAAAACATATTATCCTATATTTCCAAGTCCGTAGAATTATTGTCCTTAAATCACAACCCCCAAAGATATTGTCCTAGAAAAACATTTTTCCCTAATAAAATCAACAAAAAAATTGAAAAAAATGTTTTTACGGACTTCATTAAATGGTAGTACGGGGTTAACTTATGGTGGTACGGGTGAATTAAATTGTGTTACGAGCTTAAAAATGATGGTATGAGTACAAGGTGAAATTATGGTGGTACAAGGTTAATTGAATGGTGCTACGCAAAACTGATGGTAGTTCGGATTTAATTGAATGGTGGTACAGACTGAAATGATGATGGTACGTGCTGAAATAATGAAAGAACGAGAAAACGTTACAAAAATATTCCGTTGACTAAGAAAGAAAGTTTTTAAATTTTGTTACAAAAATTAACAATACACTGGGGAAAAAAGTAGAGAAAAAAAGATAAAAACTTACATATTTGCTTGAACTTTTCTTTTAGTTCTACCTGATGTTCACTATTAGTGATGCGAAAATAATAATCAGGAAACGTGTTTTGATGGACACAATTTGATGGATTTTCTGTCCCAATTGCCAAGATAGTGGCTGACCCCTCCGCTCGTTGTTTCATACGAACCTCCCCAACTGTCGCCATGTCTAGCTAATAATAAAATATTGTAATTAGAGTATTACGGTGGTAATACTATTATATGGAGGTGGTGAATGGTGAAAGATCTTTCGGGGTATATATAATTATTATGTGGTATTAAGTTGGGAGACGTCATGTTTGATTCACGCAGTTACGTGTCCAAGACTATGGGGTTGTAAGCAAGAAAAGAAATGTTTTATTTGAAATGTGTGTATAATTAATTTGAATATTTTATTTCTCTTTTATTATACTCCCTCATTTTTTCAATAAATGTCATTCTGGATTTTCTAAGACAAATTAAGGACATATTTTTTTTTTAAATTAATCTTAATTAATATTATTTCAATATTCTTAACAATAAATATTATTCGTTGAAAAATTAAACACACAACACATTTGTAGGAAAATTAAAATTTAAAATTACAATATTAAGGGTAAATATGAGATAAAGGAGGATAAAATACCAAAACGACATTTATTTCACAAATAATTCAAAAGGCTAAAACGACATGTAAATAAAAAAATGAAGAAATATTAAATAAGCTCTAAAAAATATAAGCTAAAAATTGAAAGTGGGGTGCTTTTAGTAGCTTATGAGCATTTTTTAAGTATTATTTTAAAAAAAATCCAAACACTATCAATTTTTTTTTTTAAAAAAATTTACAAACACCATCAACTTTTACTATTAAGAAATTTTCTCATAATAACTAATTTTAATCATTTTTCAAAATAATTATTTTTTGCAAACATTCTCATGTTTATATAATTTACTCACAAGTCACAACTCATAAGATAATGGTTCCGTTACTTTTTAAAATATTACCTAAAATTAATTAATTATGTAATAAAATAAATTCATAAATTCTAAATTAATTGTAAATTATATAAAGAGTTTAAATATGATTACAAACGGGACAAAAATAGTAATCATATAAAATCTAAAAATTAGAGAGAAAAAAATAGAATATGTATATAAATACAAATAATATTTTTTTATTAAAAATATATATATACATTTATATGCAAAAAATAAATATTTTTAAATCAAATAATAATTTATGCATAATAAAAAAAATTAAAATATATATATGTGTGTAGAATCTGTAAATAAGTTTTTAAAAAATCAACCAAATAATTTGTAAAAAAATAACTAAATAAAACTTACATAAATTTTGATATAACGAAAAACCATCATTTTTTTGAAATATAAATATTAAAAAATTATATCTAAATTTAGATATCAATTATTCGAATATACAAAAAATAATTTATATAAAAGCTAAAATTTGTAAAAAAAAAAATCACATAAAATTAAAACTTGAAAATTAGTTAAGATTTTTTATTTAAATATTCTTAAATTACTCTTAAAATTATGAATTATAAATTAATGGAAAAGTTTTGTGTTACGGTTTACAAACAAGAACAAATTAACATCCATCCCGTTTTAAAGTGTTAAAACGTCATTCCCAAATTGTTAATATTTAAAAAATATATATATAATTTGTGATTTTTTTGAACTAACACTATAAAAATTACTCCCTCCGTCCACCAGATCTATTCCCACTTTCCTTATTTGTTTGTCCACCAAATATATTTTCATACCTTTAAGAAAATATACGCTTTATCATTATCTTCAAATCATCACTTAATTGCTTCAATTGTTATTATACTTTACTCACAAACAATCACTTTACTTATAAGTAGACCCCACAATCCCTATAATACCTTTATTTTAGGGTATGCACGCATAAGAGAAAATTTGGTAAGATCAAAATCCTAACATTTTATTTTGTTTATATATTTACTTTTAATATATCTAATAAGGGGACACGTTAATGACTATCGTAGAAAGAAGAAAAAAAGAAAGCTGGAGAGAGTCAGCCTGTTGTTACCCATTTCGAGTTATTTCAAACTACCAGAAAGGCTCGAGACGAGAATATTCCCGATTCCAGTGCACAGCGTATAATCGAAGAAGGGGTAAGCTATGAATTAATTTGTCTTTGAATTACAAGCTATTATTTCTAAACAAATGATTAAATAATAATCTTTTCTAACTAAATATCTTATTCGAACAGTCACCGACCTCATGCTACCTTTATTTGGAGAATCCTACTCGGTTGGTGGCTACAAGAACGTTGCTCAATAACTTCGATGGAGTTATTCATGGTAGTCTCATCACTCCTGGTTTCGTGAGGGTCACACTCGAAGTACCCACAATCGGAGAAGAGGATTCACCGGTGCCTAAACCAATTGATGAAGCTGTCACCGGGCACTTCATCGAATGGCCGATCAACTTGGTATCTCTGACCATGAAGGTAAATTTAATATATGTTATTAAAGTTCATTATCTTATTTGTCGTTCTAAATAATGTTGCAAATTGATTGTAGAAATTGTCGACACCACAAAAGCCTAAACAGAAATCAAAGGGTGTCGCAGCCACTCAGAGGGAGACAACGACCAGAGACTCCACTATTGGTGATCGCAGACTTGGTTATCCCTTGCCTGGAGACTTAGATCACGACTACACCGTACATAATACGGTGCAAGTGATAGTGGAGTCCTCTGACTTCGATATGATCACAGTTCCTATGAATGCTTACTTTCATCGGAATTCTATTGAAGAATACATCGCTCGAGAGCATGTGATCGAAGTCGTGAACGATCAGTGGTTGAGTGCAACGAGCATAGCCTTATACCTCAGGTATGTGTTTACTAATTAATTCTCAGTATTTACTTTCTATATAGTTTACTTTTCAAATTAAATATTAATTAGTGTATATATGTTGGTTAAAGATATTTGGGTGAGGTATATCTCTCCAGAGATCCTCGAGCATGTGGAATGTATTCCTTCGTCTCCCCCAAGTGTCTTGCTCAATGGGAGATAGGGCAACAATCATGGAGTGATTAGTTTCTCATATCTTTGAGTTATCTTGACAGAGAGATCATATCATTTTTTGACCAACAAATGTGGGGTGAGTACAATAAATATTTCATTAAAATTTATATTCATAATATATATGATATTTGCACATATGCTAAATTTACTGTTAATTTTAATATTCTTAATATAATATAGGAATCATTGGGTCTTTGGTCGCCATAAATATGATCACATTAAATGTGTATTTTATGGATACAATTTTTGCGAATGGGTTGGCTTCAAATCGACCTGATCTTATTTCGTACATGGAAGAGTAAGTTCATTTTTAATATTATAATATAATGATTTGTTTTACTTATTAAAATTATGCATATTTAATCTAACTTTATTTTTTAATTCTAATAATAATAGTGTGATGACCCAATATCCAAAGTCGCTTTTCCTAATCAAGGCTCAAGAGCTAAATTCAATAAAGTGAGCTGGAATAATATTAAGGTAAATATAATTTATTAAATTATCAAATTAATATAAAATGATTATAATTGTAATACGTGATTATATTGCTAATCAACAGGTACCGAGGCAACGAGATAGTGATCACTGTGGACATTTTGTGTGCTGTTATATTGAAGATATAATACGCGCTTCTCAAAACCACGTTCCTATCAACGTAAGTCAATTTATCGATTTATTTAAATTATTATTAATTGAATAAAAATTCATACTATATATCTAACCTAACTATATTGATTAATTGATCGTTGTTTGCAGTTTGTCTATGATCGTCCGGTCAAGTCTTACTCCAAACAAAGAATGATCAAATGGAAATTGGATTGGACAGGGTACCTTTACAATCGATTCTTGGATAATTATAGATAGATTGGGATAACTTTTGATAGCATATTTATTTATATATATATATATATATATATATATATATATATATATTTGTATTTATATGCATGTTTTAATTTGTTGTATTTGGACGATTAATATTTATTTCATGATGTGTAAGCATTAATTTATTAATTTACTTGATGTTTTGGTATTGGACAATTAATTATCGTGTGGTGTAAAATTTGGTTTTTAGTTTTGATTTTGGTTTTATATAAACAGGATTTTAAAAATATAAATTAAAAAAAAAATATATATATATATATATATATATATATATATTGGACAACTGTTTTTAACCGCTGTCCAAGTATATTTATATATATTTAAAAATTAAAAAAAGGGGTTAGACAGCGGTTGTGAACCGCTGTCTTAGCTTAATTGCTTGGAATGCGGTTGACAACCGCTCTCTAAGTGCAATGCGGTTAAAAACTGCTCTTCAAGTGCAATATTTTGGAGAGCGGTTTTTATCAGCTGTCCAAGCTTGGAGAGCTGTTATAACCGCTCTCCAAGCTCATTTTTAACAGCTCTCCAAGCCTAAATCTGTAATAGTGATTTTTTGGTTGAAATCGAGCTAATTTTAAGAAACTCGATATTAAGTTCTATATCAAAACTAAAAATAAACTTATGTATATCATTAAGTTTTGCATCTGATTACAAATTTACAATTATGTGGTAAGGTTTTGTTTCTTTTCTTTTACTCGTATATGTGGAAGCTTATTGATTGTCGTGTAAGTCAATATATTCATTAGACAAATTTTAATTTAAATATGACTATGGATGATGCCGTTCTTCTATTAGGCAAAGTATAGGGTGAACAAGTTTCACGGTGAAACTGGTTAAGGAGTGTGACTTATAGTACTAAAGAGTGTGACTTTTTACTATAAAGAGTATTACTCATAAAAATGAAGGGTGTGACTTATATTATAACGGAGAGTATCGTAGTGATAATAACTAAAGGGTGTGACTTATATTACTAAAAAGTGTGACTTATATTACTAAAGAGTATGCATGTAAAAAAAAAATCAATTTCACGGTGAACAAGTTTCACAGCATACCACTGTTTGTGAGTATAAAATGAATATAATATAAAATGTATTCATTTTAGTGTTAAATAAAGTAGAAAAAAATATTTTACTTATAATTATAATATTTTTTCTAATACTCTTTTGATTTATATATTATACGATATATATTTTTTCTTTTTCATTTCGATGTAGTGCACAATTTGTAAACATTTTTTGCTTTTGAAATTAGTCATGGAAAATAGGTTGAAGCAACGTGCTGAAAAATTTACATTGTTAAATAATGCAAGTTTGAAATGTATTATTTTTTCTAGCAATTTTAAAATATTTTCTTATAAACTGAAAGAATTGCATCTCATCTAAAAATCATAATTTGTAAAAAAGTGTAAAATTAATTAGTTTATATTATTTCTTTAACACTCCCCTCACTCGTAGGCTTAATTCTCTTACTTCATTATTGAGGGAGACTCATCGAGTAAACAATTTAATATGGGTGAAGTTGTTTTCCGAACGAATCGAACCCAGGACGTGGTCGTGAGCTTTTGGCTCTGATACCATGCATGAAAGAATTTAATCTCATCTGAAAATGCGAACTTATAGAGATATTTGAAATTAATTCATTTATATTATTTTCCTAACATAAACCACGTTGATTGTCAATTATTGTCGTCATTCCTGTCACATATCAACTTTTCAAACAGAACATATGATGCACAGATTCTTCTAAAAAAACCACAAAGGTCAAGATTCGGATACTCTCAAGGGGTCTTGGTGCGATTCAAGATGGGATTAAGACCGGATACGCCACGTGGCGAATCCGTGAGTAATTTTAAAAAAAAAAAAAAAAGATACGCGTATCCGATGCGCTGGATACGCGTATCCGGTGCGGGAAGGGGGCGTGAGTGGTTATTTTTTTAGAAAAAATATTTTTTTTTAATTTTTTTTGTTTATTTTTGCAATTTTTTAAGACTAAATCTATATGGTCATTTTATTAAGTACTAAATGTGTTATTTGAATTGAACATTATTATGCAATATAATTTAAATTGAAAATATATCACTTATTTTTTTATTGAATTCCTTAATATAACTTATGTATTGAACTGATGTTATTTGAATTAATATTTGTTACTTAATTACATTAAATTATTAAAAATGCTTAAGTTTTATGTGAATTACATACATTTGATATGCTAATTTTAAAAATTTCATATATCTTATAAGTGTTATATATAATAAAGTATAAATAAACAGACGTATCCTTGCCGTATCGTACCCTAATTTTTTTGAAAATTCGTATCCCCGTACCCGTATCTTATCGCACCCGCACCCCCGCACCCGCACCTATGCAACATAGATTACATATAAATGCCCATGATTGAAAATTGGTCTCCTTAAAAAATTTCAAGGTTCTTAAGATCTTTAACTCTTATTAATGGTCATTGCTCAAAATTATCTTCTCTAAAACTTGAAAAAGAGTCTACTATTTGTTAAGTCAGCGTCATTTCGGGAATCAACACCATTTATCATGTATTTGTCCCAATTAGTATTTTCGCTGGAAAACATGGGTACCGAGCTTTATCACAATCGACCTAATGTCATTTTACAATTCAACAAATAATGTCAACTAATAATATAATTTAGAATGATTCAAAACTAATAATTTAAGTTTAATATTGTCAATAATACATATAAATTTATAGTAATTTGACTAATCAATTTAAATCTCATATCGTATAAAATAATCATACAAATAAATATATAAATTATACAAATAATCATGCATTTATATATTTATAGTAATCTCTCCGTCTTTAATTAGATTGCTCAAAATCTAAGAAGGTATGTCTTTTTTTTTCACATACCCAGATAGCAGTAAAGTAATTCTGGCGTTTCAAACTATCTCACTACAAAAATCACTAAATACATCTCATGGCACTAATAATTACATACAAAAATATTTTTTTTGTCTCATTAATTTAAATTGCTTAAAACATCTTTATAAGAAAGCTATTTTATTCTCTTCAAATGTTAATGAACAATTTCCTCATTAAAATTTGTGTCAAAGTCAAATGAATAACCTAAAAAGAAGACAAATGGAGTAATTGATTTGAAAAAAAAAAGTATTTATATTAAATACAAAGTTTATTATTTGTATTATTAATTATTAATATGTAATTTTAAAATTTCATGATAAATTTATAATAAATTTTTTGGTTGAAATTTTATATCTCTATTTCTTATATAATATTTTATTATTAGATATGTATAAAGAGATATAGTCAAAAATAATAATATTTTAGAAATAATCGAAACAAAATTAGCAAATATGTGTTGTAGATATGAGTGATTGAACCTTGTACCTCTAACATGCAAAGAATACAAAATAAAATTAACTTTACTATTTGAGCTACATAATATTTGTTAATATTTTAAAATTTTATCACAAAATTAATAATCCCTCCGTCCCGCAATAATAACGCACAAATTTTTTTTTTGGTCCGATTCGCAATAACGTGCACATTTCTTAGTACCAGCCGTACTTAATAATAAAAGGATTTGACAGAAATATGTAAAATGATCCATCCTAAAAAGATTATTCCAGAATAAATAGAAAATAGTTAAGAGAGGTGCGCCTTCGACCCTTGTTTGATTGGGAAAGGCCTGGCGGAGCTCTACGGATGTTGAGTCTTTTCCTCGCCGCAAAAAAGGTGTCCCAGTCTAAAAAGTCGTCCGGGGGTAAATGCCTTCAACATGAATGGTGATATAGTACTGGATACTGATACTAATATTTACTCCATTAGATACTAAAATGGTTTATAATAGGTAAAGATCAATTTATTTAGAATATACAAATTACGGAGAAAAATAAGATAGAAAATAAATTGGATCCTAAATTATTCTGTTGATAGCCAAATCAGTGGTGTGGATTAGTTTAATAGTATGACTTGAGAGATTGACTAATAAACAAGTAATTAAAGGTGTAGCAAAGCAATAAATAACATTTATGATATGTAATTAACATTTGAATCCTCCTTTAGAACTGAAATGCCTACATTTATATTACACATTTGGAGGGTGGTTTCACTCTGTAGCTAGCCCTAATATTTACCATAAATGTCATAGTACAACTCATTTAATGTCTAGGTGCCACTCCTTATTCTCTACCACCTGGCTGACTAGGGAGATCTTCGTCTATCAACGCCTGGAAAATTGTATCTTCCCTTTTGAGGAGGATTTTCTGCCCATACTACCGTTGTACAAGTTGTTGTCATCTCGGGCTCATAGACCTAGCTCGCTCAGGTCAGTTCGTTTAATTAGAAGGCGAGGTGAACAGTGAAGATTTAGCTCGCAAAATATCCTTCTTTCTAGGTCTGGTTCGTCTTGTATGGGTCAACTCTGATATCTACCAACATTGCCAGATTTGACCTTGCACAACATATTCTACGAAAACTCGGTACATTTGAGTGATTTGCTTGTAAGGTTTTATACATATATAACTAATTATAGGGATATTTTTTATGTTGAATACTTACTTGGATAACCTTTGCAGGCCCAGTATATGATTTACTTGTGTTATCTACACCAATATACTAGTTGTATTGATCTTCTGTTTAGCCTTTTCAGTTCCTTTCATATAGTTCAGTCACTATTTAAGTAATACAAAATTATTCTTACTCCTAAATTTTATAGTCAATTCTTTATTTATTATTTTTGGTGTTTTCTCTTATCAGAAAAGGAGATATTATTTAGGAGTACCAAAAGTACCCAAGGGAACAGATTACAAGTGAGAGATACAACGGGAGTAATAGTGCTCCAAAGAAACTAGAAAAACAGCTCCCAACTAGTTGAAAAACATTGTGGGGTTACAACACCAATCCTGAAATGAGAATTACATTACTAATTAAACTCTGTACCCAAATAAGTGCATTGCACATTAAAGGAGTTTATGAAATATACGTAGGTAAATTCACAATACAACATGATCACATATTCCCTCTTTATTTATTTTGATCAACCGAATTCCAGTGTTATCAATTTATAGGCACGCTTCGTAACACGGTAGTCTCAATGGTTATACCCGGCCCAAACCCGAAAGCACGCCCCATTCATGCCCTTCTCCGGTGGAGCTCAGCCCTTCCTTACTAGAACCTTTTCGTACTTGATCGAGTACAAATAGCACGCCAGCACCCAACATGTTTCCATACTCACTTAACACGTGTCTAGCTGTGCGGAGTTTTTGGGGCTCAAGGCCTAACTTCGCCTCAACCCGATTAAGAATCGCGGGTCCCCCTGGATGCCCGACCTGTTGGGATTGTTGGAGTCTGAGTTGTGGAATGAGTCCAGGGAGGACAAGATGTTCGGAATGAGTCCAGGGAGGACAGACGTTCGACCTAGTTGAGGTCGTGCACTTCCGCTCCAGTGTCAGTCTCCAGGTGGGAGATTGTTGGGTTATGTAGCCTGAGTGAAACGGGATGCAGGGTGCAGGAGGCGCTCGACCAGCGCTCGAGGTCGAGCAGGTGTTCTCGGTCGAGCGCCCCCCCTATCCAGTGCCATGAGGGCGCTCGAGCTAGATAGTTGATAGAGCAGAACCGCTCGACCAAATGCCTTGGTCGAGCGGTTCCGGAGGCCTGGACGCGGAAATAGGGTTTCGGCCAGGATGGGTCAAATCTAGGGTTTTGGCCCAGTTTCTCAGTTCGGGTTTTTTGTATAAATAACCCCCTGACTCCCCCATTGTATCTTGCACTACTTGCACTATCTTATACGATATAGTAGATCTCTCCTGGCTTGGTAGTGCCCCCAGATGTAGTCATTCCTGACGAACTGGGTAACCAAATTGTTTGTTCCTTAATTCCGTAGTTCCATTATTTTCTCCTATAATTTCTTGTTTTAAATTCCTAACAACTGGTATCAGAGCATCAGGCTCAAGGGATCTTGTGGGAGTAATTATGGTGGCTGAAGGGAAATCGCCTGTTGAGAAGTTTGATGGAACGGATTTTGGATTCTGGTTCTTGCAAGATCAAGAAGGACGTTGACACGTGCCTGAGATCGTGCGGGAATTGGTGAACGAAGAGCATTGAATCTGGGTGCGGGATGAGACGTGCCTGGGTTATGCTTTAGACGGATCGATCTTGATCTGGAAGGAAATTGCGGGATGGTGCTCGATTCTAGTGTGAATCCGAGAGGATCATTGAGGGGTGTATCCAGGATCGTGGTCGGAAATCAATGAGGATCTAAGATGGGAGCTGTGGAACGTTGCTCGATCATGTGGGATAGGAGATGGACCTTGAGGAGCGGAGCTTGGATCAAATTGATATGTGTGTGCCGATGTAATGCAGGTTCGAGAAGGATGTTGTGGGACGTTGCTTGGATCGAAGCCGAATGTTGAGGGACATTGCTCGGATCGAGATTTACTGCCAATGAGAGATGGGGAAGACGAGTAACAGTTGTAGTCAGTCTCCAGGTGGGAGATTGTTGGGATTGTTGGTGATGGTCCCGAATTTAGGAAAACCCATGTGCGCGTGCGGAAGCAAACATGACATGTGATGCATATAAAACAGGGGTGAAGGAATGGTGATTCCAGATTTTTACGTTTTAAGCTCATGTGTGTTGTGTTTTGCTTATAATCGAATGCGTATGACAAGATAAGAACGTAAAGCAGTAAAGAACATAACAATGTATAGTGGTTCTGAGACTCAAGCTCCTACATCCACTCTCCCTGTTCCTAGGGAAATTCCTTCCAACTGGACTTATCACCCTCTCGGGCTAGCCTCTAGATATTTAACGAGTTCTCACTCAAACTGGACTTATCACCCTCTAAGGTTCGCCTCGGGACTTATCACCCTCCACGTGATTGCCTACAGATGTTTACCGAGTTCACACTCCAACGGGACTTATCACCCTCACTCGGGATTGTCTACCCTCCCTTTCGGGATTGCTAGATGTTTACCGAGTTCACACTCACCTACAAACTTAACCGACTGATTTGGGTAAGGTTTGTTTGGTTTCCAACTAGGTTGAGATTTTCCCTTACATTTGTTTATCCTCAATGCTAAGGTTGGGAAAATCTCTCTAAGCTTAGGATACATCGTTGGTTGCTTAGATTGGGTTCTAGAACACTCTTGAACATATTTGTATATCTACAGACTTGTGTTCTAGGGTGGGAATGCTTTGGGTATAACTCTCTTTGGCTCTGTAGCATCTCGTGCTATAATCTCCACGCATCCACACATTAGAATGATGAAAGACCTTGTATTTATAGTGTGGATTTGAATGTTACCGTTGGAGAGAATCACATTCAAATCCATACTATTCTTGTAAGTACAGCAGCTTCTTCAGGCTGGTTGTCTTCCTCTCATTGGTCCACGTTAGCTGATTCTAAAGGCTATATTCCTCAGATTCTTCTGAGTCTTAGGATCTTCAGTTCTATCTGAGCCTTCAGGTCTATCTGAGCCTCAGTGTCCGTGACATCTCGAGTCTCGTTTTTCTTGATTCAAAGAGACTTCTCTTATTGAACCTTATCGTCGAGCATCTTGACACTCGGTGGGTGAGTTCGTTTCTTGACTTGGACATTCGACCCCAGTCCGCCTTTTCGAGCTAAGCGATCGCCGGTGGCGTTACGATTCTCGTGTGAACATGACTTCGAGATGACTTCTCTTACGTCGGTATGCAATTTACGGTTTTTCGATATTCGATTTCTTCTCTTCGATCCGATCAACTCACAAGATCGGATCGATCTGAAGATCAGTCGAGATATCGGTTTTACATCCGATCTCAATCGCGTCGATCTTGATCATCTGCTCATCTTCATATCGATCTCGATCACGTCGATCCTCGTCGATCTCATCCTCCTCTTACGTCCGCAACCTTCTCTTCGATCTTGGTGGTTTCTTTTACGATCGACTTATGCGCTCTTCGATCACCATATCATTTCGTTATTCTTCGATCATCCGATCAAATCATCTGAATCATCTGATCATTGGGTTGACGCTTTTTTCTTTCTTTTCGATTTTGCTCGGCTCATCATTAACTTAACTCGAACTCATCTTACTCATCTGATCTCGATCATCTTCTTCTGATTTCTTGAGTTCCCCCTCAACTTGTTCTCTTGTTCCCCCTCAACTTGTTATTTGTAAATTAGCTTCAATAACACAAGTTGATAATGTTTTGGCATAATTCATCAAAACTAAAATATCCCAACAGTTGGATTCTGAGTTGCGGAATGAGTCCAGGGAGGACAAGACGTTCGGAATGAGTCCAGGGAGGACAAGACGTTCGACCTAGTTGAGGTCGTGCACTTTTCGCTTGATGTCGATCTCGTGTTGATCTCTCGGTGGGAGATTATTGGGTTATGGAGCCTGAGTGAAACGGGATGCAGGGCGCAGGAGGCGCTCGATCAGCGCTCGAGGTCGAGCTGGTGTGCTCGGTCGAGCAGGTGTTTTCTCAATGTTTTCAGATATTAGCTCCGGTACATTTTTCACTATGTGGAAAAGCAGTCCGGCCTCCCGTAACTGCCCTTGGATAACGTCTTCGCCATCCTGAACCCGACCCGGATTGCGGAGGGTTGTGCGTGGGCCGAGTTCGGACCGGTCTGGCCAAGTTCGGGTCCTAGCTGACCGGGTCGGGTCTTGTTTAGAAGTTGGAATATGTGATAGGATTAAGGAATGGGATTAAGAGAGAGTAGTAGGATTGTCAAAAAATGGCACATTTGTGAGTTGAAAAGGGGCATAAAAGAGAAATGTAAGTTAAAAAATGACAAATTTGCATATTATGCTATTAAAAAAAATAGAAGGAGTCGAAAGAAAGAAATGGAAAAAAGCGTGAATTTTATGCAAAAGGTTTGAGTTTGAATACCTGCGACGCTGAATATCTCAGAACAAATGAGTAAAACTCTGGCACGGGCATTGTTCTCGGCCAGGTCTTTGGCCAGTCGGAGGATGGTCCCACCGGAGAAGCAGCCGTGGTGATATATTTTGAAGCGCTTGATGGATGGGCTAAGGCCGAGGAGCTTGATCAAGTGGTCGGTGCCGGGCATGTCTATGCCGACGGTGGGTGATGTTCGATATTGGCTGCCCCCATTCGGTAATAGCCTTTTCCGCGGCTTCTTTCCCGAGTTTTGACACCTCCGTTGCCAAAATATGTTGCCTCACGTCTAGAGATGGAGATGTGAAAGAACAAATGTTGGGGTTTTTCTTCACAATTTCTTCAGTCAAGTGCGTGTATCTTTTCTTAATCATCGATCCCTCGCCTGTAAATCATATATATATATATATATATATATATATTTACACAGTATCACCACTCGAATAGTCTTCTACAAAATCAAATTACGTTAAGGTTCGATCTCATGAAAATATATATATATATATATATATATGTACTAGATTAATGTTGACAAAATTTTCTATATACTTGGTTCATGTACGGAAGTTGTACAATAAAGTGTAATTATATTGTTCAGCTTACGAAGTGTCACTGTTTAGTGATTTTGACAAAAATATATAACACATAAAATAAAGTTTTTTTTTAAAGTGATGCATGATACTTTTATAAAATAAAAGGTGATACTTTTGGAATAAAAGATGGAGAAGATTAGGAGAAAATCTCATTTTTAGCTCATTAATTTCATTTAAATGTCAAAGTTTTTAGTTTCGTTCTTTTTTAGCCAAGAAAATATTTTTTGGATCATTATACCCAAAAAAAAAATGGAGATAAGGAGTTAACATATGGTGGTATGGGCTGAATTAAATTATTATACGAGCTTAACGTATGGTTGTACGAGCTTAAAAAGGATGGTATGAGTTGTACTAAATTACGGTATGAGAAGAAATAATGGCTATGTATACATGGTGGGACGAGGTTAATTGAATAGTACGGATTGAAATGATGATGGTACAAAGTTTACTGAATGATGGTATGTAGGCTGAAATGATGGTGCTACGGGGAAGTATATATGATTGTACGGCTGAATTAATAAAAGAATGAGAAAAGGGTATAGTTAGAAAACAAATATTCACATGACTAGAAGAAAAAAAAATCAAATTTTATGATAAAAAGGAACTTTAATTTATTTGCATAATAAGCTATTTATAAACTCATTCTGAAAATTAGTAGTAGTAAATTTCTAGTGCGTGGAAATTGACTCACTGGATTACTACAATTTGTAATTTATTGTACGAATTTAAGTAACAAATATACTACGAAAAAAAAAAAAAAAAAAAACATAAAAACTTACATATCCGTTTGAACTTTTGTTTTAGTTCTGGGGAGGAGGTCCAACGAGTGGACAATTTAATTAAATTGGTGAAGTGCTTTCCACAGGAATCGAACACAGAACTGGGCGAGCCTAAGCTCTGATACCATGAAAGAATTTTGTCTCATCTAAAAGTCCAAACTTGTAGAGAGGTGCGTAATTAATTCATTTATTTAATTTTTCTCAACACTCCTCACTCGCTCGTGGTAAATAATTGCCTCTCATCATTTGGGGAGGAGACCCAACAAGTGGACAATTTAAATGGGTGGAGGGTTTTCCACGGGAATCGAACCTGGGATTCGCCCGAGCCAAAGGCTCGATACCATGAAAGAATTCTGTCTCATCTAAAAGTCCGAACTTGTAGAGATGGTGGGAATCAATTCATTTATTTAATTTTTTCTCAACAAAGAGGTAACATATTAAAAAATTAAAGGCTAAGTATTGTATGCATGCATTAGGTGCATTGTGCATTTTAGAAATATACAAATTGTTGTATTAAAATATGCCCTTTTTTTATACTATCAAGTGCAATTTATTTCACGAACACAGATTGCACGTTCTAGTGTAAATACGTTACACGTTTCAATGCAACAAATTTTGTATTTTTAAAATACATATGAAGTGCACGGCTCACCTAGTGCACAGAAGACTCAGTCAAAATTAAAATATAAAAAGTAATAAGAGCAAAAAAAAAAGTTAAAGGACCAAAAAAAAAAATTTCCTATCTTTATTTATTTGATATTTCACCTCGTATTTTATTAAATTTTAAATACACACCGTGTTTTAATAAAAATGAAGCTATTTATATTATATACGAGACGTGAATTAAAGGCAACGAAAGACAAAATGAAATGTCGAAGTGAAATAAGAGATTGACGCCTCTCTATCTAAATTGAGTTGGTTTCATGTGAACTCTTTTTTTTTTAAACCTCATTTTTATATATAAAGTATCACATTTTAGCATATGAATTATATATCATCATTTTAAAAATATTTTATCTCTTTTAAAAGCTCGAAACTTGTAGAGAGGTGCATAATTAATTAATTTATTTAATTTCCCTAACACTCCTCCTCATTCCTGGACTGGATTTTCTTATTCCTGATATCATGAAAGAATTTTGTCTCATCTAAAAGCTCGAATTTATAGAGGTGCAGAATTTATTTTTTTATTTAATTTCTCTAACACTCCTCCTCACTCATGAGATGGATTCTCTTTTCTAATACCATGAAAGAATTTTGTCTCATCTAAAAGCTCGGACTTATAGAGAGATGCATAATTAATTTGTTTATTTAATTTTCCTAAAAGATGTTGATATCAAAATCTATCAACAGCAAACACTTTGGCCCCGTTTGATTCGCGAGATTGATCGGAATAGGTTATGATTAGGATTTTAATCCCAACTAATCTACCGTTTGGTTTGCGGGATGAGGGCCCATGATATACTTCAAGCCCGAGTAGAAAATGTACAAAATCCCTCAGGGGGCGTTTGGTTCACGGGATTGGATTGATTAAGTGTGATAGGATTGAGTGGGATTGAGTAAGATTGGATTGATTGGACTGGATTTGTTTGAATCAAGATATGTGTTTGGATTGTAGGATTTGAATGAGGGATTAGATGAGATACCTATTGAAATGTCATAAATACCCTGAAATTGAATAGAACAATACACTTCATTCTTGTGAATCTATTCAAACAATGGAATGATAATTTATAATTTTGCACTTGGGATATGTTCTATCCCACCTTTCACATGGGATTGACATATCCCTCCATGGAGGGATTTGATATATTTTCTACCATGACTTGAAGTATATCATGGGTCCTCATCCCACAAAACCAAAGCGGTAGATTAGTTGGGATTAAAATCCTAATCCTAGCATATCCCAATCAATCCCACTAACCAAACGGGGCCCCAATGGAGGATATGTCAATCTCACGTGTGAAAGGTGGGATAAAGATATCTCAAATGCAATATTACAAATTTGTTCTTCTATTGTTTGAATAGATTCACAAGAATGAAGTGTGGTTGTTTCAATTCAATTTAAGGGTGTTTATGACATTTCAATAGATATTTCATCTAATCCCTCAATTTAATCCTACAATCCAAATGCATATCTTGATTCAACAAATTCAATCCAATCAATTCAATCTTACTCAATCACACTCAATCCTATCACACCTAATCAATTCAATTCTGTGAACCAAACACCCCTTTGTATATTAGGTAGTTATATCGAGTTGATCATAAAGCATGTAAGAAACGGGTTTTGATGTACACAATTTGATGGATTTGCCGTCCCAAGTGCCTAGATAATGGCTGGCCCCACCGCTCGTTAATTTCATAAGAACCTCCTCAATTGTTTCCATTCTATAAAATAAAATTTGACTGGAGTGCTACGGTGGTTATATATTACTATATGGAGTGGTAAATGGTGAATTGATGATGGTGGTGATTGTGAATGGTCTTTGTTTGTAGGGTATATATAATGAGGCACACTTATATATGAGACGGTCTCACGGTGAGATTAAATATAATTTGAAAGATTTCTTGACTTTAATACTTTGGGAGGGATGGTGTTGATCGTACTAGAATATATCCCGCCTCATTACGAGGCACTATCTCATCTGAGTTTTTTTATCATATATAATTAATATGATTTGTGCATGTTACGTATATTTAATTTTTTACATTCATTTGTTTAATTGGATTCACGTGGTCATGTCGAATTCGACGTGGTTGTGGGTCTAAATTTGATCACTAAAAAATGGGTAAAAATGTCTTATATTGATAGTTCACGTGAACATTTTTTTTCAAAATATAACATAAAGTATCACCTTTTAACATATGAATTATAGTATATATCATCATTTAAAAATACTTGATTTTATGCGATGTTCATATCAAAATCTATCAATAGTGACACTAAGTATACTAAATAATAATATCGAGTTCATCATAAAACTTTCATATTATAAGAAACAAGTTTGTTGTCACCTAAATTTACCTAACTTTCATATAAGAAACAAGTTTCTTGTCACCTAAACTCTATTACTGTTATGTATAAATATAACAATTATGAAATTTATGCATAATAATAATATTTTAAAAATTAAATTTATTATGAATTTAGGTCCACACAAATTTTTATCTTTAACTTTGATTATAATTTAACACGGAATGAGCAAATCATCAATTTAATATTGAAAGGGATATAATTTATTGCAGTTTTGATGTAGAAACCATCATCAATGTTCACAAAAGTTGAGCCCCAAACTCAGATTTTGGTCCCGTCGTCTTATTTTGAGGAGGCACACTTGATTCTTACAAACAATATTAAATAATAATTTAAGTTTGTGCCTAATAGCTATATATTTTAGAATAACATAAATATTAGGCTTAATTGCAGAAAAAATCACAACTTTTTTTTAAATTATAATTTAATCTCAACCTTTGAATTTTGATAAATAAAACTCAATTTTGACAATTTTTTGCAAATTGAGCTCACTGGAAGAACACCCCCTGCCCGTAAATTACTTGGCATCCTAGCTAGAAAAGATTTACCATCTCATCATCTACCTGACTAAAAAACAATCCATTTAAAATGGAGGGAGTTCACAAAAATGAGAAAATAATTCAGAAGAATTTAAAATGCACAATTCTCTTTTGAAGAATTTTTAGTCAAATAGCTAGCTCCTACTAACAAATTATTCCCAACACTTGACCGAATAAATTGTAGATGCAGAAAATGATATCAAATTTCCATAACAAAACAAAAATCCCCTTTCAATAAATTATAATTCTGAAATTTTTCTCCATTAAAAATGACATAAAAAATTGAGAAAAAAATCAACCACCAAATCCTTCTATTTAAATTCTCATTAGTCATGGACGTAAAATTAGGTAGCCTCACCATGACCACAAAGCTTAGGAGCAATACTGTTGTACGAAGAAAATGATAAATTAGGATAACGGTATCCGCTCGATATGAACAAATCATTTCAGTGAACGATTTTAGATGGATTGGATAAGATGAGATTTCAGAGGACTGTGAATTCAGTTTGAGAGGAATCTCATTTTAGGGCTCAAGAAAATTAAAAAATTCTATTTGAATTTAGGGTGTTAACAAATACAGATCAATAAAGTGTGAACATCGTCATTTTGGTCAGGTAGATGATGAGATGGTAAGTTTTTTTTACCTAGGATGCCACGTCATTTACGGGCAGGAGGTGTTTGCCCATGAGCTATATTTGCAAAAAATTGTCAAAATTGAGTTTTATTTACCAAAATTCAAAAGTTGAGATTAAATTGCAATTTTTTTAAAGGTCGTGATTTTTTCTACAATTAAGCCTAAATATTATACAGACATATATTATAAGAGAGTGAGTCACTTGTCCACCAAGTGCATCATTCAAGTCAAGTGTATTTTAAAAGTTTCAATTGTTTTCACTGAACAGTATTATAGTCGGTTAGCTGATAACGTACTTGAGTTACACGATCCATCTTGTGCATACAAGACTTTGTCACTGCAAGAATATACATGAGACGAGTCGGTGATGGGTCCAACATGTTGTCCTCCGCCACCTCCTGTCTCGAATATGATGAAAATCGTCGCCGGCAGCAGTGATTTGGACTGCCAAGAAATAAGAATGGTTTGAGAAGAAAATTGGAATGGAAAGAATAATTGTGAGGGATAAAAAGAAAAGGCGAAAATCTAACTTTCTTCATCTTCATCCCTGTTTCATCAAGATTATCTAGTTAGTGGGCTGTATAAAACTTGCAAAAGGGAATAGTGATTCTTACTATTTTTATCTGAGTCTGTCGTAAAAGAATTATAGCATACCAAACACCCCCTATATTGTGGAGTATGTTATAAAAGAGAGGCAGACAAAAGGAACAAGTATATAGTAAAATATAAGATCTAATATTATGTTACATTAGAGCAATATAAGATCTAATAGTATGTTAAATATGAACAACTCAAAAAGCGGTGTATAAAAGTCTGTATATGCTTCAAGCATATAATAATTTTTTTAAAGAAGCGTTTATTTTCACAGTATATTTTCAAATATAAATAAAATAAATCATGGATGTTGCACAATATATTTTCACTATTTTCCATTTCATCATGCATATACTGTAAGTTAAAAATACAGATAGATCTTATTACCTGAACACACAGACAGACAGATCCAATTGGCAATGGTCTAGTTTCCTTTGACAGTTTCAGCACCTGCAAATGTATCATTTTGAAGCTGATGCAGAATTACATACTGAAGAATGTCAACGAAATTGAAATAAATTACCTGAACACTCACACATATATGTTATATGGACCTGAAGACGTGAAGCAATCCCTTCACCGAGGGGCACTCTAAACTGGGATAGTGCACATTCTTGAAGTCATACCTTTCTAAAAATAAACAAAACTAACAATGGCCAGTACATAAGAGGAATCCGAGGCTGCTCTGAATCGGGTTGCTATTGCAGATAAAAGGAAACGAGACACAATCAAATTTAATAGAAATTCCCATGCCAAACGGTAACTTCCAAACCCTTCATTCAATGAGGCAATACTTATATAGCATTTTAAGTTGAATACAAAAGTATTCTATGATACAAAAAGCACGTTTCCTGAATGAAGGTATTTCTAACATGGGTTTATTCAGTTTGTTCCTACATAATAGTCAATTGAAGCTTATTATCCTTTTGCCTTTTCATTCATTTACATTTTTCTCAGCAACAGATAAGATGCAGGACCGACTGGTAATTAATTAATGGTCAGATAGCAGATAATTATGTGAAAGACGACTTTGCATAATGGACTCACTTCGTAGAAACCAAATAAAAACTGTTAAAGTTATTCACCATCAATGCATGTTAAGAATCCATTAGGGAAAACTCAAAAGTCAAAACAACATCATAAGCAGAAGAATATAGATTACTTCCTATTTTCATGTAGCAGTTCATAACTTATTTGCACACAAGTATACTGAAACAGAAAGCAACAAACTACAACTATGAAACTACATAAAAAGTTTCAAATTATCACCATTACCTTAAACATTCAAAAGATTCAAAAAGTATATGAGTTTTACCTGAATTCACTGAAATCTTTTTTACTAAATTCATACAGAACATATCCCGTGTATCAATTAACAAATAATAAGAAATGAACATAATTCAAGTGCTTTATGGTTAAACCAATGCTCGGAAATTGTTATTCAACTGTAGGTACAAGAAAATTTGAGATGGGAGATTATTTTCATGCTATACTTAATCAGAGCAAGCGGGAGTTTCCGAGAAAAATAGAGTAAAAAAATATAAACTATACAGCTATAGTACAGAAATCAAATCGGGCATATCAATTCTTTTAGAAAACCACAAACCTCTTATACTCCAGCACCTAAAAATTCTTCATTAACCATCAACGATGAACTGATCTTCTTGGTTATCTCCTTCAACCCGTGCATCATCACCATGAACCATACCATTAACATGATGCAAGTTCTGCATCATCTGTGACATATAATGGTTACTAGCCCCCGTATGATCGGCAAGCCCAGTAGGTTGACCAGTCCACTGTGAAACAATTCCAAGAAACTGACTAGTGATACTTTGTTGCTCGTGTAGTATCCTAGCCTGAATCTGACTCATATCTGCTCTGTGCTGACTCAGCGTTTCATCCATCCTCTTCTTCCACTCTGATCTCCTCCTATTCATCCTCGCTTCCCATTCTCTCTCATGCATTAATTCTTCGTCTCTTCTTCTCCTGTCTCTCTCTTCATTCTCCATAACCATAGCTTCCCATTCTTGAATCCATTGTTTCCTCAGCTTCTCCCTATTGTTCTCCCTGATTTCTCGATCTTTCTCCATCTCTTCCCACTTCCTCTCACGTGCTCTCTCCATCTCGATTTGATGATGCTCCCTCCTCTGACTCTCCCGCTCTCTCTCCAACTCACGCTGCTCAAACAGAGATTCCATCTCCTTCAGTTGCCCTAATTGGGAAACAAGAAACCCCCATGAATTCTTTTCCATTCCTTTCAACACCTTTTTCTTCTTTCTCATAATGGGTTCGATACCTTCACACACAAACCTAGCCCCTGCATCTTCTCTCACACAAGCATCACTTTTACTACCCCCATTATAATTCTCTTCTCCTTCCTCCCCATCGTAATCGAACTCCAAATCCATAACCCCATTTTCAACCCCATCAATCCCACCAACAAAGTCCCCCTCCCCCACTTGTCCTAACTGCCCAAACGGTATAATATCCATCTCATGATCGTCCCCTTCGTACCCCCCATTACAATCATTACCCCCTCTATCCCCATCATTACTCGTAAACACAAGGGGCACATCCCCAAAAATATCTTTATACCTAAGGAAGTTAGACCAATGTGTAATCCCTTCAATCCAATCGAACTCCTCTTCACCCGACCCCCTAATCGAAGACTCCTGCTTCTGAATCTTCTGCTTCACAAGAGCATACTGATGCCTCATATTCTGCACTTTAGTGGACACATCTTTCCAAGTCCATTGCCATGGATACGAAACAGGGTCCCGCACATGATGCATAGAATTAACATATAAAGCAATAGGTTTATACTTTTTCTCCCTAGTTTTCATCTTAGTTAAACACCCATCACAAGCCATCTCCCCATACTTATCGATTAAAGTCCTCTCTTCCGCCTCAGTCCATTTCTTCCTACGTGGCTGAGGCGTCATCGCTTCACACCAATATAACAGCTAAAACTACTGTACAACTCAATACTACTCATTCAATTGAAAAATTGCATAAACCATACGAAAATTTAATAACACAGAGAGCCAAGATCAAGATTCCTTACACTTGGTAAATGTGTGTGCGTTTAGGCATCAGCAAATCACGAGCTCTGTTGCTATAAATTGACCTTGATTTCAAGAGACAGTTGGGGGTTGCTGAAATTGGGTTGAAGTGAGGTGGAGAAGAGCGTAGAAAGGGAGAGAGATTATTGGGAAAGTCTAGCGAATTTCAGAGATGGGTAAAAAAGGTGAAACGGAAGTATATTTGTTCTTTTTCTGTATAAATAAGAAAACCTTTTTTTTTTTCCAAAAGAATAAAGTGTGCTGCGTATCAAATATAAGAGCTATATTAATTTTTTAAGTGTGATATTAATAAGTTGTTTTGAATAACTATTATTTTTAATGTTTCGTCTCAGATGCATCCAAACGCAATCGTCTGATAATAATAATGTTTCTAGAATCGTCTGATTTATTTGTATAATCGAAAAAGAAACTTATATATGAGACCCACTTTTTTTTTTTTTTACATTGAAACATGAAAGGTAATTTAACAAAATCATAGAACTTCTATTTATAATTATGATGTAATTGTGTAAAATATCAAATATTTTAGGAAGATGCACCGTAAAATGGAATAATGTAATGACATCCACTCATAAAATGCCATTTTCAAGAAATCAAATTTTGTATTTAATTGTATTACTATATGCTTTTTACGCATTCGTACAATTTTTTTCTTTAGGAATTATTTGATACAAGATCCATGTGTATAACAATGACATTATCGTATAAAACTTGACATAAATGAAGTGTTAGAATTAAAAAATTACAGTACTTAAGTTACGAAAGCACATAAGAAGAATCAAGAAAAGCAGATAAATCTAGGATTATAAAAAAGCCGAATCGAATATGCACTTGTTCAAATTGATTTAAAATGTTATCGAGCTTCGAAATTTATTTTGAGTCTATTTGGTAATTAACCAAATCGAGCTCAAACGAGCTTTAATCGTGCTGAATAAATGAATACAAGTCGAGCTGAGTAATTTGATATATTTACATTTAATTTATTCTTTTTCATATATTAAGCTCGAGCTGAACTTCAAACTTTAGTAAACATAAAAATATGACTAACGTTGATTGCTATCAATATCGAACTGTGTTCAAACGAACATTTGGGAACGATCCCAAATCGATTATCTAATAGTTTTGTCTAGTTTCAGACCTAAGAAATCCATAACTTTTAGTTGGATATATTATCAAGAATCATGGACTGCGATTCTATAAGCCCTCCTCCCAAAACATATATCCCTAACAATTAAAGATCAGACTCTATAACAAAAGATTGTAAATCTAAAAGATTTAGCTAGAGAAAAGGATGAGCATTATTACTTCAAAGCATGCTTCCTTCCTGTTTCAACCCCATCAACTCCTTCCAACTTCCTCCTTGTAGCACAATGGAAGGCTCGGCTGCTCGTCTTCCTTAGCCACGACATCTTCTTGAATTCCGGGCCCTCAGAATTTGCCATGATCGTCTAATCTCAGATTGTCATTGAGTTGAATAGCTGAAGTTGGGGACTGAAACACCGGGGATGGAGGATGGGGTGGGCGCCCCATGTCCTTTGTCTTGTGGAGGAGGAAGGTCCCACAGAGGATGGTTACGAAACCACAGAGTTGGGACACGATCTGGCTAACATTCTGGTTATCCCATTCCTGAATACGTGATATATAGTCGAAAATCAGAGGACGTTCAATAAGCTAAAAGCTGATACACGAAAACTTGTATGAGACGTGATACTTCTGAAGGTTTTTTTGATACTTTTGAAAAGCGAATATCACCAAAACAAACAGATGTATCATATCTCGTACAAGACTTCCTTTTTTTTTTGACAGACATACAAGACTTCCTCAAGCTGATATAAGTGAGGAGAGATTCGTATCACAGTCTATTGTCAGGAGGTGTATATTTGGAGAATCAGTTAGACGAGTAATGGAGAACGAGCGAAAAAAGAGATTTGAATCACCTTAAACATTATCGTACTGGCTAGTATAGTGAAGGAAGTGAACATGACGTAATACACGGGTGACACCACTGCAGTATTGAACACGTCCAGTGCCTGCAAAGATGAGCATAGAATCAGCTGTAGAATGTTTCAGAGAATCAAAACAATATAAAACTCAAGAGTAAACTAGAGAAAAATCATCATAAATTATCTCACGTTGTTTTCCTAGTTCAGCTTTATGATAAGATGATTAGTTTTTTTTATCGGAACAAATATTGTACGTGTGTTCTGTTCAAAAGGAAGGCAGCCTGGTTCTGATAAAGGTACATATATTTTTAACAAAAAAAATGAAGGTTTTTAGCTGTACAAACCAGTGATGAAAACTCTGATAAATTTTCACCTAAACTGTCCCAAGACGTAGTAATTTTTAAAAGAAATTCCATATGATGTCTTTCGGATCCTTGAAAAGTTGTAAAAAGGAAGAAAACGAGGCAGAAGTGTTCATGCAAAAATGTGCAAGTACTATCTCTTCTTTGAAAACAGTAAACTGCAGATTTGTCTCAAAATCTTAATGTGAGAAGAACTCTAAGCAATAAGGTCAAATAACGATCAGACCATATATCTAGAAGCAGCTACTGAATGATCAAGAGAGTACCTTATTCAGATAAACGAGCTGCAAAATACAGAAAACAATAAGCACGACAGTGAAAAACCAAGGTTCGAAGTATTTGAACTGGTTAGATTCTGAAAATGTTAGCTTCACAGCAATTGCCACTGCTTTAACAGCCATAACCTGGCATAAGAACCAAAAGGAGTCATATATATAAAGATGTAAGAATTCTTTTCCATATACGATATGAGTATTGGATAATGCACTAACCGTAAGAGAGCCCGTCAAAGAACAAATCCCAATATACACAACCATGTACCTTTGACCATACCGCGGTACGCACCAAAAGATCAGAAATATGACAAGAGCAAAAACTATGCAAGCATAGATAATAAATCCTGTTAATCAGACAGAGAACTTAGTTTGGATTTAATAACAGATATGCAAATTGGATAGTCAAAGTATAAAACCATGAATGATGGATGTTTATGTACCTGGCGCAGTTGCTAGATGCCATATTTCAATCACAGAATGGATCTCCCTCTCTAAAGGAGCATGCAAAACAATGGTGACGGACCCCACCAAGCAAATAGCACAGCCAACCACACCGAACATGTGCAATCGCTCTTTCAAGATATAGTGAGCTAATACTGCACTGTTTTGGAAACTATATAATCAGTATCTCGTTATACTAGAGTAGGTCTTCTATGAACCAGGCTCACTTGAACTCTCTTTTTCAAAGTAATACCTTTTAGCATACAAAGTATCACTATTAAAAAATGTTTGATTTTAAGTGTTGTTCTTCACAAAATCCTAAACAGTAGTACTTTGTATGCTAAACAGTATACCGAGTTCACCATGAAACTTATGTGAACCAGGTTCATAGAAGTTTTTGTTTCATTACTACGCTACTCTAGGAGGGTTTTTCGGGTGTGTTTGCAAACACTACAACTTCTAGAATCACTTATATTTTCAAAAGCTGTGAGAAGGAGCTTTTGAAAATAAGTGATTCTACCCTTTACATATTATTTGCAAACACGCCCTTCATGTTAGTAAAGTGCTGAACCTGAAAATGATACTCAAAGCTCCCAATGGTGTTACAAGAATAGCGGGAGCATAAGCATAGGCAACAAAATTTGCAGCCTCACCCCCAATCACTGTAATCCAAGCACCAAAAACGAAAAGGAGAAGAACGTTATCTATCAAACTACTGCTTTATGCATTAATCTGATAATATTGTATGGGTTTTTTCCATTTATTTTGGCTTGAAGCACTATTAAATTTAGTAAAATTGGTATGGATACAGTAATTTCCAATGTGGAGTTATGTATCTTACTTGTTATCATCCCCGCCCACCACAAAGGTTCCTTCAGATACGTGAACCCTCCATCACCTAATCAAGAACATTGTCAAAAAAACGAACATGAGAAGTCGAGTAAAGTTTTGACAGAACATTCAGCATTGCAATCATAGACTAATATTTTCTTGATTTAACTAATGATGTAGCCCTCAGGTTTTAAACTGCATATCATATATATAAGACAACAAATCTTCCCTAAATCATAGAATTAGCCTATTCCATCAATGTGACAGTAAACATTTAGGGGAAATACACTTCATGAAACAAAAATCAGCCCCTCCATGTTCATGTTTAATTACTTAACCCTTGTATATTGAATACTCATCAAAAACAGTTTATCAAATGATTAACATTTAAATAACAGAAATCAAGAAAAAAACAAACTAACCAGCTCGAGTTCCAGAAGCCCCAGCCCTCAATAACCCCTTTTTCTTGATGATGAAACTCGAACCAATGAACACACTCGATGAAATAGCTAAACAAAGTCCCCTAACATTATCTGATATTCCTCTCATTTATCAACAATTTGGAGAAGAATTCAAAATTCTCACAATCAAAACCAGAATTCCAAGGCAATGCAGTTCCTGCACTGAAAAACACCCCAAAATCATCACATCAGTGACGAAACACATCAAAAGGGCTTTCAAAAAAAAGAGGGGGAGAAAACGAAAAAGAAATGAATCATTGAACGATCTCTACGTTTTCAGAAAGGAGAAAACCAACCTTCCTGGCTATCTGCACAACATGTCTTTAAACACGTAACCAATCACGGATCACGATGCAATTTCTTTATCCCGATTCTGAATTCTCTGTTATTAACAAATAATTAAACACAGAAATATTTTGTAAAAACTCTATACCATCTCAAAAACACTGGCAAAAAAAAAAACGTACATGGATGGATTCAGCCTCTCCCTCTTCCAAAATCTCTTCAATTTTTTAAAATTTAAAAAAAATATTAAATGCAACACGTGCTGTATTCCATATATCAGATTCGTTGCGTCGCATTTGCGCACAAAGCAGAATGAGAACAAAATAAAGGGATCTCAAATCAAGAAATGGAAGCAATCGGTGTAACCAATACATCCACAATTCATGGCATTCTCCGAGTCATGCGCGGCTGTAAACCTTGAAATGCATCTTCAATGTCTGCACTTAATTATTTTCTTAATTACCATGTAAGCAGCTGTAACAGCAGTGTTACCTCCCTAATAGTATTCATACTTGAATTATTAATTTAAAATCTTGACCCAGAGTTTGGAATTAATTGTATACATCCTCTTTTTTTAAAGTCGTGCTAGCAACTCATTTTATTTGGTAAGGATGATTTACATAAAATGATAAATTAAGAAGCATGTTAAATAGCAATAAAGTACTCACTTCTATCCGAAATATTTATTGTTTTAGGATATTTTATACGTATTAAGAAAGTTATTAAATAATAATAAAAATATATCTAAAGTGTTATTTTTACATATTTATTGTTATTTGTATACTCATTTAATGAAAACTCTCACAAACATTAAGTAAGGGTAAAATTAGAATAAAATATTTAGTTTTTTTTATAGATTTGTGTAAAATGACATGCATTTATTGGTCAAAATTTCTAAGAAACATTTTGGGTATGAAGGAGTATATTGTATGTAATGTGACTACTTAACAATTTATTTACTATATATAATCATTACTATCATTTAAAAAAAAAAGGAAAAGGTAGAAAGTTTGAATTAAAATATGATATTTCATTCTCTTAAATTAGTGCAAAATAGGATTTTTTTTTCTTTAAACACGTCCTATATAAGATATAAGGTAAAATATAGGATGAACAAGTTTCACACAAAAAAAATCATGAAATTTGTTAAGGGTATGACTTATTTTATTAAAGGGTATTAGTCGTAATAATTGAAGGATATGACTTATTATTATATGAATGAATGGTATTATTATGATATTGAAGAGTGTCTTATACTACAACAAGGGTATTAATAATGATAACCAAATGGTATAAGTTACATTATATAATGATATTAATCGTGATAAGGGTCAAATTTATAAATATGAAACTATTTTTCAATAAACAAGTTTTACAAAAAACCTACTGTACAAGGTACGAAATTGAGGGTCGAGATAATCAATACGGCAGGGTCAAGAGTTAATGGAACTTTTATCCCAAAAAGCATGAAATTAATAGTTTTAAGCATGAGAATGAATTTCACTTTAGTGTTTAAATTTCGATTTGCTTTAACAGGAGTATAAATTATAATGACCATAAGCTGCGGTGTTATAACATGTGATGGAAACTCGTTTTATACAATTTTTTGTCTATATATTTCGAAAATAGCGTAATAAAAAATTCAAATCAAATATTATAACATATGGAATTTAAACTACAATTATTTTTAACACAATCTTAACCTGGTTTCACAAAACACAATAAACACGAACATTTCTTTTTTTTTTTCCCTTAGCAATCTTCTCATACAGCCTTTACACAAGCTTAGCTAGCACAATCCTTTTCCTTTTCCTTTTCTTTCTTCTTCTTCTTCTTCTTCTTCTTCTTCTTCTTCTTCTTCTTCTTCTTCTTCTTCTTCTTCTTCTTCTTCTTCTTCTTCTTCTTTCTTCTTCTTCTTCTTCTTCTACTTTGTGCATATAAATGTGTTCATGCCATGAGACCCTCCTTTTCCAACTCTGATTTAAGCCCAATGATTTCATTCTCCGGCAATATCACCGTCACCGACCTCCCACCGCCCTTTTTCCCGCCTTCTTTTGGTCCCGGAAGTACTAAAACCGTCCCTTTTTCACCAACACCCTCGATTTTATAACTTACCTTAATCGGCTTTTCTCCCCTATAGTCAAAGTCATAAAAGTCTGCTTCTTCAAGGTTTCACAAAAGTCAAATTCGCACCATATATGATAAAATCAGACAATCCATGACCCCTCTCCATAGCTTCTTCGATATAATTGCTCTTGTCCAATGCCTCATTCGACACCAACCGTGCTAGCTCGCTAGGGTTCGCTTCGACTATCGGAAAATCAGCCTTCACGACACTAATAACTTGATTATTTCCCAAACTCCCATAAGTATTAATTTGATCACGTCTTTTGCAAATTGTCACAACTCTTGGCTCCATCTCTCCAACCCTAATTCTTGCAATGCATTGCCAAATAACAGCTGAAAGTGCCTCAAAAGGGGAATATTCACCAACATTAAGATGGCTCAATTGTGTGGGACTGACATTGAAGGAGAATGCCTCCATTTTGCATGTTGGGACATGCACCCAATTATCTCCAACCGGGTCGACCCGTTTGATGGAAATAGGATCTTCCACTATTTTTGCCAGCCCATTTGGGGTATTGGGATTTTTCTGGGCCACACTAATTGGCTTTTGTGATTTAGCCCCTCCAGCAGTCCGGCCCAACATGTTCAAGTATTCTGCAGTAGAGAATGCATCTCCAAGAACGTGGGCCCATTTTAGGCCCACAGCCGCACCTCCACATTTGAATTTTGTTATCTGTAAAAAGGAACGGGATTGATATATATTGTTGATTTTTGGAATATAATTAAGAAAATAAACATTAAACTCCTCAAAAAAATAATAATAAATAAATAAACATTAAACCAAATAAATTAATCTAGTTTTATAAGAAGATTAGTCGAATAAAATTTATTGAATAACACTCTTCTCAATCAGGTCTACACATGAACTATATCATTATTATGTATAAAAATTATCACTGTTAGAAAATAGGGAAAATTTTCTTTTTTATCTTATAGCTTTGACTCATTTTGATTGGGGTCTTACTAACTTACGTTTTTTTATCTTGATCTTATAACTTTATAAAATTTGACTTTTTCGTCTTGTCACCTGCTAATCACCTACAACTTTAATATATACTACCTCCGTCTCAGATCAATTTTCACAGTTCACTTTTACATGCATTTTTACGAGCGAGTTTTGTATTAGTAATTGAAATGATAAAGTGACTTTTAAGGAGATGTATAATAAATGAGCATCTTATCTATCATACCCCTCCTTAAAAGTCATTTTATCATTTCAATTACTAATACAAAACTCACTCGCAAAAACAAGTGTAAAAGTCAACTGTAAAAACTGAACTGGGACGGAGGGAGTAATACTTTTGTAAAGTTAACTAGCAGGTGACAAGACGAAAAAGTCAAATTTTGAAAAATTACAAGACCAAGATAAAAAAAGCTTAAATTAATAAGACTCTGATCAAAATGGTCAAAGTTACATGACAAAAAAATTAATACTCCCTAAAAAAAATTAAACAATAATAATTTTTTTGTGCATAACAATGATATTTTTTATATGATGTAAAAATAATATTAAAAAAATAGGGTTCATCGTAAATTCAAGTTCACACAAATATTAGTCAAACTTGTTAAATGAAAATGATTTTTCCACGTCCAATCGCACTCTCTATTTTCACAACTATTCATCAAAAAAAGAGAGAAAAAATCTTATATTATAAAAGGAGGATGTACTTCCTCACAAGCTGCAAAGTGTCACCCTTAATATATTGTCATGTGTTATTTTAAAATTTCACAAGAAATTGCCAAGTGTCACCTCTTATAAACTGCCATTTGTTAATTTAAAATTTAACTAATCACAAATATCATTTTTTTTTCCAGTCAAATTAGTAGTAACTGATAAAAATGTTTCACTTCGCAAGACCTTCGATCTGCCCTCCTTCATAGCTTCATCCTGTAATTAAAAAAAAATCTTCACATCTACCGCTCCATCTTCCGTTCGTTAAGGGTAGGAGTATGGCGTTTGACAATCCAAATTCTAATTAAATTCGGTAGTGACAATTTCGATCAAATAGTTTTCAATCTGATCAAATTCACAAACATGACATATATAGATTATACCCAACTTCTCAGTTCATAAAGGGAATACCGGCAGCCGACGACCTCAATGAGAGCAAGAAGGCATGTGAAGCTTTTCATAGTTTTGTTCCGCAATCTAGCTAACATCTTGAACCTTCTTTCTTTTCATTACCATTTATAAAAAAATTGAAACAGAATTCGACACCATTCTGGGGCTTCTCCGGTGAACTCTATATATGTTCTTACTGGCGAATCTGGCTTTAATTTATGTTAATGGCACTTATTTTGTGGTGTTGCCTATACAATCTAAGCCCTGATTAATTTATACGCGAGACATGTCGGACTATGCTGTAATTACATTAAATTGGCTATTTCTGAGCAACATTGTTTCTGAACGATTTATCTCTGTTGTAAGCTAACATTGTTGTTGTTGTGTTGTACGTACATGTCTCATCTGTTTTCGTGCCTTTTGCACTGCAAGTTTCTTCGTTCTGCATGTATTATGTGTGCTAGATTTTTTAAGGTATGCAAAATTATGTGATGGTGAGTTTCATATGAACTTTGGTAGAAGATATGCAACATCATTTAGTATACAGATTATAGATTGCTCTACTTAAATTTGTATATAAGACATATGCGAAGCGTTCCATTATATATACAAATAATATATTAGAGTTATTGATTACATTTTTTTTCCAGGTAATCCAGGTATTCTTTCATTTGTCTTATCATATCTAAATTTGATGAGGTTTTTTTCTCCCAGTTTGAGACTTTGAAGAAAGAGAAGCAATCCTTAATTACTGTCTCAGGCAATTTTAATTTTAAATTTATTCCTTTCAAAAGATAGAATTATATTTTTCAATCAGCTGTGTGTAGTGTGATTAATTATTTTATTGAACTGTTGCAGAAGGTGAATAAATACACGAGGGTAAAGTTTGACACCGTAAATGAAAATGAGGAAAACCATACTATTAAAGCACTATCATAGTGATTATTTAATTTAATTCAAACTTTTGGTTTCTTAGATTTAAGCAAATATTTTCAGATTTCTGAATCATAATTGAATCGATCAATTACTTATTTTTGTAATTATTCACCAAGTAGATATTTTGAACTACTACTATTTTCTATTAGTGTACTGTTCTCATCTGGTAAATACAATCTCTTTATATTTGCTTGTGCTAACTATGTGAGTTTTTCATTCTTTTTGTAGTGTTTGTGTGAATTTATTGGATACTTCAACAAAATTTATGAGAATATTGAATGCTCAATATATTAAAGGTGCTTGACTAATATCTTAATATTTGTATGCTCAAGATTTTGGATCTCTTCGGTTATTATCAGTTAAACAATAATATGTGAGATTTTTATGTGAATTTTTCATTTCTTTTTGTATGTGTTTGTGTGAATTTATCGGATACTTCAACAAAATTTCTGAGAATAAGATTTAGTTGAGATGCTCAATATATTAAAGCTTTAACATTAGAATGCCAAGGTTTTGGTTCTCTTCGATTATTTATTACTTTAAGGTACATGTGAGTCATGCACGTGCCTTTGGATTTTTGTTATTTTAACGGTTCTTCTACACAATGTTATATATGCTTATGCATCCTTACTCTTTATTTCAAGGTTGCTAACATTTTTCTATCATCGCAAGTATGGGAGCCTGCATTCATAACATGTTTATCGTGACAATGGTAAAATAGTGTTAATAATTGCTCTATTTTTTAGTCCACTAATTGTTTTTTATATATTTTAAATATATACACAAATCTATTTGTTTATTATATTGTTGGTTAGCTCCCTGACCTGGAACCAAGGACAATATCGTCAAGAACAAGTAAGATTTCATATCCAGTATGCTCAGTTCGTTTTAAAGTTAATCTCAAAATTTATGGTTTCTTTTTGTGCATCTTTTGAATCTTCTTATCCATCAAAAAGTTGGGTATACTGATGAAATTGAATTCTTCTAAAAATAGAGATTAAGGTTTTTGATTGAATACAAGAGAAGAATAGAAGTTATACTAATATGTTGCAATCTTGAAAGCTAACATAATTTCTGTCGTTGATCTTTGACCTCTATATCTTTAAGAGCATGAACTTTAGGTTTTGTGTATTATTCAAGAATTTGTGGTGCATGGTTATGCTAACCTCTTGCGTAAATTATTGTGAAATGTTATGTATATAAATGTTTCTATAATATGGCAATATCACTTTTGTCTCATAGATCTGTATCCTTTTTTTGTAGAACTCTACAAATATGAGTCAAGAGATTATGAAATTATTTGTGATTTTTTGGAATTTGTGGATCCCATGAACCACATGCTCGGCCCCTTGCCTTCATTTTGGCAAAATAGCTCTTAGCCAGAAAGTAGTGTTGCCTTTTTTCAATATCGTGATATCTATATGTCACATTGTGTTTTATCAAGTTAATTTATGGTGCTGAATTTGCTTATGTTACCGTTGTAAATGAGTTACACTATATAAAACTGAGGTTGGAAATAGTGTATACATTAAGATGAACTCATTCTTGATGATGCCTAAAATTACTTGGGGTAATGTGTTTTGTTTAAGAAGAAATTATTGGTTTTTTTTAAAAAAAAATTCTGTCTATACACCTTGCATCCAACTCCAAATTGACATATGTCTTTTATACCGTCAATATGGAATGCAATAACTGAATCTTATAGCTACATGTGTTAATGCAGTAAAAGTTAAAGAAACTTGAGGCTGGTCACAGTCCTGAAAAGGTATACACATGAAGTAGCCAGACTCACGGTTGAGGAATAAAGAAAGCAAAATGTAACGGACAAACGAGACAAAGATTGAATTGACAGAAAAAAGGATGAAAGTTGTCTTACAATTTAAGCATTTACTTATTTATGTTGTCTATAAAAAAATGGAAAAAAACCTAGAAGACGAGACTTTTTTAGATATATATATATATATAGTAGGTTAGTGTTATTGTCCGATCAATAAGAGAATTGCAAAATTTTGGTTACTTTAGACTTCAGTGACGCTGCTTAAAGGTGAAGAGAAGCTATCAAAAAGGTGGGGCAGCAAGGATGCATATCATGTAAGTTGGTAAACATAAAATGTCAAATGTGAATGTTGTGCACTAAATTAAGATGATCACGAGATCTATCTTTCTTTGCAGATGGACTTTGGGCAGATTATAATGATGTAATTTCAACCAGAAAGGAATGAGAATTTGAAGTAGTTCAAAATAGCTCCAACTAAAGGTACACATTTTTCTTAATTTTTTTCATTTCTTAATTAGTTTGCTATACAAATCATTTGACTTTTTTATCTTGGCATATGCTGAATTTGTGATGATATCTTAGCATAGAGATAAACTTGATAATTAGTCATATGTTACTTAGCTTAGAGTTATAATTCTTCTTTCGGTAGAGTGTAGATAGGTTTGGATGATCTTTTAATGGATCTTAATCGGATTTGAGGGTATTGTAATTATTAGTTCATTTTTGCATTCCTATAATTACAATTCAAGTTTATGTTCTTTAATTCAAGATAGATTGTAATTGTCATCCTTTTGCCGTCGTCAGTCGTCTAAAGGTAAATCAAGTTTTGCGTTATGATTCTTCGCCTTCTCTCCTAATTTTTGTTAACTCTTTTATTAACAGTGGTTGTTCCATTTAATCTAAAAAAATTATAACTATTACATTTTCATGTTTATTTTCGAATTTGATTTCAATTCTATGGTTTATTTTGGAAATCAGGTCCATGTGCGTTGCGGAGAAATTAGGTCCCATCTTCTCCCTTTTACTGGACTGTAAGAAGATGTTGATAATTTTTCGTGTTTTATTTTCTATTTCATGATTGAGATTGTACTTCAACAATTTCAGAATAAGCATGAGAGGGCCATGTTGTTGCAAAATTAATGCCATTATACATTAGATTTACTGCTTGATTACATGTACTGGTATTTTAATTGGAGGGCTATCTATTCTGGGGAATGAGAATTTTCTTAATTTTTGTCAAATATTTTTTGTAACTTTACTTCTCCTGCAGTTAATAATATTGTTGGTGGGATTATACCAGTGTCACTTCCTTAACAAATTGATGCGATTAGGCAATTTCCAATTTACCGTACTCCATTTGCCAATGTATATTACTATGAGTCACTTCATGTATTAACATAATCGTTAGGTTAATGTAGAAGGAAAATATGCTTGATTACGTCTATGGTCTGTCTCTCCGTTAGTAAGATATGGTGTTTAGTTATATCTATATCAATTTATGTATATGCTTTTATTTATCTTTTTATAATTTAAAAAAATTAAAAATTAAAATAAACCCGTGCATCGCACGGGCATAAACTAGTTACATGAAAATGACTAAATGAGAAATGAGAATGGAAACTAAACACATCCAAGCACACAGTGCTCTTCCAAGGAGTTACTGCAGCTTTCGCTTTCCCACTCCCGTGAGACTTTTTGTGACATTTTATAATTTTTGATTGTTTAAAGATGATATTAAAAATCATAACTGAAAAAAAAAATTGATAGAAGAATTTCATGTACATGAGAAAGAAAGAAAAGAAAAGAAAGAAAGAATAAATAAAATAAAATAAAATAAAATAATTATATATTATATATTATGTTAAATTTGTAAGTCTCCAATTTTTCTTCATTACATTGGTACCTCAAACTGATAATTATTACTATTATTTTCAAGTTTTAAATCGATAAAAGTCCTTGGTCGAAATATATTTTTTTCGTATGACTAATTTAAATTTATAAAATCACCACTTTATTTTTAAATATTCAGGTCCAAACCGGCCCTCCATCCACGTCAACATAATTCTGGTTGAAGCATTTACTCAATAGTAAGAGTCATATTTATATTTGTACCACAACGGCATTAATGTGACTAGACGTGTTTTGATATGAAATCAACCAACAAATTATATATTAAGTGAAAATAAAAAATAGAGAGTCTATTTCGATGGGTGTTTGTCTGCATGCTAAATACACCACAAATGCTAAATACATATTTTTTACTAATGAGTGAACAACTCAATGATTGAAAATTTGAAAATTGTGGATAGTGGTTAACTTGTTGGAGCAACAACTGCGTGTCTTGCATCACGCGTCTCAACCTATGATGCGCTGAACCAGGGTTGACGTGCACGTTGTTTACACCGTATTCAGGGTTGTGCACTCTGAGATGTGTAATCTTTTCATACTATTTCATATACTCTGGCGTGGTCTGATTCACAATTACGACCACGACTGCCGCGAAAGTGCATAGTAGTGATTGTCCATCTCGCGGTCAAGATGCAATTTGGGGTCCATACACCTTCTTGTAGCCCTTTGCATTAGCACCCAATCTTGAAAAGTTTTTATCAAAGTCGGCGGTCTTTGGTGGAATACCCCTGAACTCTCCGAATTGTCGTGCAACCCTTTTAGGAATATAATCTTGAGATAGTCCATAAATTTGATGCAACCGTGGAATAACGATGCGGGGAGGAATATTAGATGGAGCGCCCGAACGTATTAGGGTCCTTTACCATTAAGTTTGGGGATCGAGGACCTAATACGTTTAATTAATTAATTCTAAGTAATAAATTAATACGTTTAATTAATTAGTTAATTTTAATTAATAATTTTAATTCAATTTAATGAAATAAATAAGTTATATTAAAAAAAAAAACTCATTTTTCGTCAGGTGGGCGTGAGACAGGCTCTATCTCGTGTCACGATCACGATGACCGCGCTTTTTTGTGTCGCTTTGCTCGTGCGATATAGCCCAATCATTGGGTTGTCCACTCATTAGTAAAAAAATGTGTATTTAACATTTGTGGTGTTTTGTGTAAATTATCATTTATGCAATTCAAATGCATAGGTCAGTGATCATACATATGGGTGAAATTATTCATTAAATAGCTAGCTACTCAACTAACAAATATTAAATAACTTTTATTGCATGGGGTGGGAAGTTGTTATAGGTGTACTAATAACTCTTGTTTTTTTATAAAGAACAAAACTGGAGTATAAGAAACCGATTATAAGTGTACTTGAACTCGTTATGTACAAATACTTCTTGTTATGTGCCATTTATCTTGAACCAAATAAGCAGTCTAGTCAAGCTAATTAATGGAGTTTTGAGTTCATTTATACCATTACACAAAAATAGACTCTTCGTCTATTATTTCTTCAGAGTTTTGCTGATATTTTTAGAAGATAAAAACTCGTACGAGACGGGTTGAACTAGAATAAATCAATATTCATCATTTTTAAAGTATTAAAATGTTATGATCAAATTATATTTATCTCATCATGAAACCGTCTCATTTCAAAAAAAGTTACCTACCTTGCATTGGTATTTTATTTTGTATTTCTTCATCTCTAATAGTCCCTACGTCCCAAACTTAATGGTAAAGTACCCATTATTTTTGTCTCAAACTTAATGGTAAAGTTACTTACACACTTTAACACTTTATCACATAAAATATTAATAAACAACTCTTTCTACCCCAAATTACCCATTATTTTATCATTTTATCATATAAAATACTATTAAACAACTCTTTCTACCCCACCACTTTATCACTATTCCACTAAATGCTTATGAACAGTCAAAGTGTCATAAAGTTTGGGACGAAGGGAGTACATGATAAATGTCAAATGATAATAATTTTTAATAGTTGTGTTATTTATTACACTTATCATATATTCACTCCGTCTCGCTATAACTCCCGTTTCTTTTGATTGTTTTAATTAAAAAAATAATAATAAAATAATAAAAATGAATGGTAGTTTTGGATATTGGGAGAGAGAGAAAAGGTATGTGTAGGAATGAGTGACATTTTTTATAATATTGTGTGAAAATTAAGGATAAAAATTATGAATAGTAAAATTACTTTTTCAATTTATAAAAAAGGAAATCTTATAGTGGAACGGACTAAAAAAAAGTAAGAAACTTATAATAGGACGGAAGGAATATTAAAAATTAATAAAGCACAAGATAGAAATATCAAAATGGAATATTACTAGTTCTGTCACAAAATCAAATTATAATAAATTGATAAGTAGGTCTCGTGTATATATGTGTATCGTGTAATTTAACTGTATTTTTAAAATATACAATTTATATACTCTCTCTGTCTCGAAATAACGTGCACCCTTATCCGGACACAAAAATTAGGAAAATTTGTTTTATTGATATTATTTAAATCAATTATAATGATATTGTGAAGGTGTAAGTTTTGAGTGTTTTGATATTTTAAGAAATATGTACATTATTGCAGAACTGATCAAAAAGAAAATTGTGCACATTATTACGGGACGAAGAGAATATATAATAAAAATTGCAATCTTTCCTAAAGTGACTTATCTTCCCAACTCCCAAATAAACCAACACTTGCAATCTTTCCTAAAGTGACTTTTATTTAAAAATAAACCAACACTCGGAGATCTAGAGATTTGCATATAAAAGTTAAAAGAAAGCTAAGTCTTGTATGTATTCAAGTGTATCGTGTACTTATAATGCATTTTAAAATTATGCAACTTGTTGTATTGAAATATACTACATCCGTCACATAAAAGCGTGCACACCTACTTTATTATCGAGTTTTTGTGAGCGAGTTGTTTATTAGTATTTCAAATGATAAAATGATTTTAAAAGAGGGGTATTATAGATCTACCTCTCATTTATTACATTCATCTTTAAAAATTATTTTATCATTTCAAATACTAATAAAAAATTCGCTCGCAAAAACACGTAAAAACAGTAAATGTGCACGTTTCTTTGGGACGGAGGGAGTATAATTTATTTACGTTGTATCGTGCACTCGTAGTGCCCGAGCTTTCGTTTTCTCCCCCGATTTAATAATTTCACGATTTAGTATAAATAAGTTATATATTTCAATATAACAAGTTGCATGATTCTAAAATACACTATTGAGTGCACCGTGCACCTGGATACACACGAGACTCACTCGTAAAGAAGAAACGATTTCATTCAAAAAAGACTAGACACAAATAACAACCCAATCCATACCTGAATATAAACCAGGGGAGAAAACGAAAGCTCGGGCCCGATAACCTGATCCGCACACATGACCTTCTCATCCTCGGGCCCCGCCATCTCCAACCACTCATCCAGGCTCTTATCACACCGGGCCTCGATGAACCTCACTCCACAGTCATTACACTTGATGTAGGCCCGGCCCGATTCGTCTCTGCGGAACCGGCCGCACGTGACCGGGTACTGGTCCAGCCACTCGAACATGGGCTCCTTGATGTCCAATGTGGTCAAGCCCTCAAAGGCCCGGTTACCGAAGTAGTAGACGCCCTTGAGGTAGTGAAGCTTCATGGCTAAGTCCATGTTTCCAGGCTCAAACGGCGAGTCCGACACCGTGGCGTGGCCCGGCCCGACTGAGGAGAGCTTTCGGTTGTAGATGAGGCCTTGTTCCATGGGGGATGTGACCATTTTTTTTTTTGGGGTGTTTTGTGATTGGTGTTTGGAATTTCAGTTTTTATTTATAATAGCAATATTGTGTACGGAGATTGGAGAGAGAGATGCTATTTAAAGAAGAAAGTACCAGAGTGGAGGGGGAACTGATACTATTACTATATAATAATAGTTAAAGAATATCGTCTCATCTAAAAGCTCGAACTTGTAGAGATTGTGAGAATCAATTCATTTATTTAATTTCCCTCGACAAATAAAATGTATACAACTTGTAAGGAATACATGGAGTCGGGGTTATCTCATAATTTTTTTAATTTTTTAAAATAGTTATATAAAAATTTAATGTACAAAATTGATCTCAATATTTTTATAAATTGTACTCCCTCCGTCCTGTTTTTTATTAATCGGTTACTGTAGACACGAAGATTAAAAAAAAGTTGGAGATAATAATATTAAATAATGTAAAGTGAGTAAAGTGGATTTGGTGGAAGGAAATAATAATATTAAATGATGTAAAGTGAGTTTTGTGGAGAGAAATAATAATATTAAATAGTATTGAAAATTGTTTTATTTTCTTTTTAGGAAATGACCAAACAAACTTAGGACGACTATTTACGGAAAGTAAACAATCAAAATTATGATAGATGGAGTATCATTTTCATCCCAAATTTATTGAAATTGATAAAATAATGTCGTCTTTGTTCATGCAATTAAACAAGAAATTTTCAAATTGAATGTTCACATGTAAGACACATGACTAAAAATGATGTTGTTTCGTCAATTCCGACGAATTTGAGACGAAAATGATACAATTTCCGTAATACGAGTTCGTGTGAACTTTTTTTTTTCGAGTGTAATTGTACATACAAAATGTCAATATTTAAAAAATACTTAATTTTTAAATAATTGATAGTGCATATAAATAGCAATGATACGACGGATAAATGCCGTCACTAAAAATTGTTGAAAACAAACAAAAATTATAATATTAAGCTGTATCCAGGATTCGAACTTGGGTCAACGGATATATGCAATGGCTCGCCACAACTAGGACACAGGCCTAATCTGTTTCTTTGACCGAATTTGTATACATTATTTTTGTTTTCAATTTTTGAAATATACTTGTATTATTAATTAAAGACTTATAATTTTTATAGGCTCCTCTTTAACTTTTTTAAAATCAATCAAAATGACTTTTAGTAATTTTGTAATTTTATTTTATTTTTGCTATTTGTTGGGAATCGGAACGGCAATGTCATCGATTTTTTTAATTTTTTTTTTTAAAAAAATCGTCGGAAAATACATTGGTAATTATCGTCGGAATAATCCGTTGGTAATGTCATCAGATTTTTTTTTTAAATTCGTCGAAAAATCCGTCGGTAATTACCGACAAAAATATTTCCGTCATTAATTTTGTAATTATTTTGTAATTTTTGTTATTAATCGGGAATCCGTCGGTAATATCATCAATTTTATTTTTTTTTTAATTCTTCAGAATCCGACGGAAATATTTGTGTCGGTAATTTCATAATTATTTATTAATTTTTGCTACCCGTCACAATTCTGTCGGTAATTGGTCGGTATTTAACAATTTTTTTTTATAGTGAGAGGTTGTATTTGAATTTACTTATATATGTGTTGGCGTTGAGTTAAACTGTTAAAGTTTGCGTTGGAAATGCTCTTACTATATATTAATATTAATAATTATTATAGCCTTATAGCGAGGTTACTGTATTCTTCAGAGCTATGTTTTAAAAATCGAAACCGGAAGTTGAACTGGACGACCCCAAAAAAAGGTTGGACCGGGGTCGGATCGGTTGGACCGGATTGAGCCGGATTGAGCTGGTGTGACATCATAATAAATATTATATATATATATATATAGTATGCATAATTTTAAAAAAAAATCAAAATATAGAGTATGATAAGTGAATATAAAGGAATTAATGACCCTAAATAAACAATTACACATACAATTACACTCTATAATATATATATGTATATATTATACACATATACTCTCTCTCTCTCTCTCTTTCTATTCATATATACACACATAAATTTACACACATAAACTCTCTCTCTCTATACATATATTAATATACACACACATAAATTTATACACACATAATGACATAAACTCCCTCCCTCTCTCTACACATATATACACACTGATATATACACACACACATAAATCGGCGGTGTCAGGGTGAAGGCAAAGACGAGGGCGAGCTGCGAGTGGCGGACTCGAGACCGTGGTGGTTTGTGGCGGCGGTTGGTGGTGAATCTGTTGGTGGGGGTGATTTTGGTGGCGGCGGACTCAAGACCTTGGTGATTTTGGTGGCGGCGAGCGGCGGACTCGAGACTGTGGTGGTTTGTGGCGGCGGTTGGTGGTGGATCTGTTGGTGGGGGTGATTTTGGTGGCGGCGGATCTGGCTTGGAGAGTGGCGTCAGACGACGAGCGCGGGCGACGGCTAGCGGCGGACGACGGCCCTTTTTCTTTTCTTTTTTTTTTTTGGTTTTTTTGTTGAAAATCGGTGAAAATCGGCAGTTCACCGGTTCACGGTTTTCACCGATTTTCGAACGGTTTTTTCGTTTTTGAGGCGGTCAATAGCGGTTCTATACACCTCTATTGGGGCGCTGGGGGCGGTTCACGGTCGGCAGTCCGGCCGGTCGGACCTTTTTTAAACAGAGCTTCAGAGGATTTTTCTCATGCACCATTTGCACAAAATGCAATTGGTGCACTTGAATTAATTTAAATTTGGATGAAGCATCTACACCTAAACACTAAATAATGAACTCTAAATCATGACTTATTCGGGCGGGTGAACCATGAACCACTCGGGCAGAGTGAACTATGAACTATTCCGATCGGGGTTTGGGCGAATAGAGAAAAAAATTGAAATTAAAATTAAAAAGCAAACCGAACTTGAAAAAAAAAAAATTAAAACTAAACAAAAATAGAAAAGGAGCTCCTAAAATTAAATTGCAAATGGTTGCATATGAAAATTTGTCATATTCTTCATTATCCTTCATAGAAAAAAGAAAACATAAAGGGTAAATTTCCATTGCATTTTGATGTTGATTAAAAATCACTACTACACATTTGAGCTTGCACAACAAGACTTGGACAATTATTTTTTCAAATGACTCTCCAAGTAACAACTTGGAGAGCGGTTTTTATAAAAAAAAAAAGACAAATGCGGTTTCAAACAAATTTGTCTAAGTTCACTACCACCGGTTATCAACCGATTGTCTAAGTAAACACTTGGACAATAGTTAACAAATTGTCTTTTTTTTTTTTTTTATATCTAATATATATCAATCCGAATCCCGAGACCTAGCTCTCAGATTTCATTCATTTCTTTTCTCCACAATTTCTCTCCCCCCCAAAATCGCCCGTCGGGGTTTCTCGCTAGCCAGGTAAATAAACTCCCTCTCCCCCAAATCGTCGCGCCTCCTCTCTCCTCTCCTCCATGCTTGTTGCCCTCCCGCCCCTACCCCCGCCGCCATCCTCCCCCTGGCCCCCATTCCGCCTCCATAACACTTAGTATTATCGGTATTCATGTTTTCATTTTTTTCTTATTTGTCCGTTATTTTATGTGTTCATGTATTCATGTGTTCATTTTTCTTCAATCTTAGTAATATCAAGATTCATGTGTTCATTTTTTTTCTTATTTGTCCGTTATTTTTAGCTGAAATTATATATTTTGCTTCAATCTTAGTTTTGTTTATATTATATATGTTGTTCTTGTTGTTATTTTCTTTATATTATGTTGCTCTTGTTGGTTTATATTATGTTGCTCTTGTTGTTTTTTACAGTGGATTGGTATCATTTCTGAATTGTGTCTTTCATGGTATAAGAATTAATTTACTGGTCGATCTACTTCAGAAGACAATGTCATTCAAGCCTAATACACATGTGTTCATAGTATAAGAGTCTGCTATCAACTGAAATTTTAATTTACCATCTCGTGTACCTCCCATGACTATGATGATGCGGATGTAACTTATAAGTAGATGTATCATGTATGCATGCATAGATAGTTCTTATCGGAAAATGTTAATGTTCTTTTAGGTCTATGGCCTAGAATGCTTTTCGCTATGAAGTAATTCACGGTACCTTGTAGAAACAGAGTTCGATATTTTGGTCCAAAGAATCGGTCAGAAGAGATGAAACATCCGGTTGACTAATCTGGTATTTGGGTACATAGAAATGTTGTTAATACATGAAACATCCGGTTGTGAATATTGTTTGTTTTTATTTATTAAATGTTGTTTCTTTCCCTTTTCTGGGGATCATGTCTCGCTTTGCCATATCCGGGGAGATGATGGAGATTCGATGGAGATCATGGCTAATATGATCATGGTGCATATGATGACTTGAGAGAGTGTGACACCGATGCTCCCACCACCACTAGCGACTCAGGGAGAAGCCGCTTTTCTCGGGTATAGTCACAATGTCATCTATTAAGAGAGCTCTCAGAAGCAAGGGAAAACACTTCAAGTAATTTTATTACAATTGAACAGTTTTGAAATCGATAAATATATTGATTGATCGTTGAACCTAATTAAATACTATGTTATTGCAGCTTATCGTTCAATGAGTTTCGACAGCAATAGAAAAGAAAGTGAGCCGTTGTCCTACATTGGAGTGCTGGTCGGGAGCGTGATCCCTATCGTCCGCCACCAAGGATCGGGCGTAGCCTCAAACCCGACTCCTTTTGAAATGAAAGATTATGGGGACGAGCTTACGGTATGTTAATTATATATTTATTGAAAGTTGTAGTATGACCCTTAAATTTACTAAATTATTTATGTTATATGCCATATAGACTACCTTCGTAGGTCTTGACCTCACAAAGAAGAAGCAAATATTGTCGTAAGCTGGAGTAATGGCCAAGAATTTCCGGACTTGGTTGAGAAGTAACACACGAGATCCGAAAACTGGTCTTTACTCGGCTAGTCCGCCTCCTGCGTATCAGAATAACCCTATGGTGGCTCCATATTGGGAGGAGTTTGTGAGCGAGCTATGGAGGATGATTTCGTGTAAAATTGATCAATGTCATTTCCTCAATTTCTAATGCCCTAAGTTTTTCAGTGTTTATCATATTTCTATTATACTGTAGGATAGAAGTAATAAAAATCGCCATCAAGCCAAGTCGATGGAGGCGCGATATCGTGGATCGAACAAAGGTTATGCACGAATAAGAGAAAATATGGTGAGATCAAAATCCTAACTTTTAATTTTTTTATATATTCACTTTTAATATATCTAATAAAGGACACGTTCATCACTATCGTAGAAAAGAGGAAAGAAGAAAAACCGGAGAGAGTGAGCCTATTGTTACCATTTTTGACTTATTTCGGACTACCGTAAAGGGTCGAGACGAATATTCAAGATCCCAAAGGCACAACGATCATCGAAGAAGTGGTAATCTATCCATTAATTTATCTTTCAATTACAAACTATTATTTATAAACAAATAATAAAATAATAATCTTTTTTTTTTTTGATTTAGAGCGTCTATCTCGAGACCATGACCCCGGCGACATTCGCATGATCGCCCCCGATGATCTGTTTGACGGGCTATGGGTCGCCAGAGCATCCCCGCCGCTTTCTGGAGTTGATACGGATATGGGATTGAAGACATCTTTAGCAATGGCACTGGTCTTCAAGCCATGAATATGGTGGGTATACTAACTTAACAGTTGCCAAGTTGGCTAAAAGATGGAACGCTTGAGGTCCGAGAAAAGATCGAGCCACTAATGTCGTCGAGTGGAGCAAGTCAGAACATAGTGTTTAATGCTATGTTTTTCGGGGCTAACCCTAGGGACGACTTTATTGAGGCACTTCAAAAACGTCTCCCGTGTATCGATATGCATGTCTCACATTTGTTTTAATTAAAGACTAGTGTATTAAAATTTTCTAACTAAATATCTTATTGAGCGACCAAACGACCTTTGCTACTCAGATCCGGAGGATCCCGACGGTTGGTGGCCCACAGTGCTCACAGACGGCTCCCATGGAATGATTCATTGTCATCCCATCACTCCCGGTTTCGTAGGTCACACTCGATGTACCCGTAATCGGAGAGGAGGATTGATGCAAAGTTAAAACCAATCGATGAAGCCGCCACAGTTGGAACAAATGATCCGGGCACTTCATCGAATGGCGAGCAACTTGGTCTCTAAGCACCATGAGGGTAAAATATTTGTTATTAAAGTTCATTATCTTATTTGTGGTTCTAAATAATATTGCAAATTAATTGTAGAATCTGCCGACCCCACATGAGGTAGGCTAAATCGAGGGACTCCATGCTTATTTAAGACTTGGTTATCCATGATTGGAGACTTAGATCACGATGATCATTCTGATCCCTAGGGTGCCGGATGGTATCGTCTAATGCTTTCGATAAATCCACAGGTTCCCATGTTTGCTCACTTTCATCGAGAATGCTTTCCAAGAATTCGTCGATGAGAAAACACGTATGCCAAGTCTTGAATGACGCCAGTGGTTGAGTGCAACCACCATAGCCCTTTACCTCGGTATGTGTTTACTAATTCTCAATATTCACTTTACGTATAGTTTAATTTTCTTTTTAAATATTAATTAGCTTATATATATGTTGGTTAAAGATATTTGGGAGCTATATCTCTCGGAGATAACCGAGCAAGTGGAATGTACTCCTTCGCCTCCCCCAAGTGTCTTTGCGATAATGGGTGATAGGGTACAAACCATGGATGGGTTAGATTAATCACATCTTTGAATCTAACGGGGAGCGATCATCATCTCATTTTTTGGCCAACAAATGTGGGAGTGATAAACATTTCGTTAAAAATTTGTATTCATGTTTATAATATTTGCACATATATATGCTAAATTTGCGATTAATTTTAATACTCTCAATATAATATAGGAACCATTGGGCCTTTCATTCGCCATTCACATGAATACATTAAGTGTATTTTATGGACCCAACTCATGATGGAGTTTATTCTAATCGCCGATCTCGTTTATATATATGGGCGTAAGTTCATTTTTAATATTCTATACAACGATTTGTTTTACTTTTTAAAATTATGCATATTTAATCTATTTTTATTTTTTAATTATAATAATAATAGTGTGATGATGATGTATCGAGTCTTTCAGAGTCGGGTTCAAGATCCAAAGTTAAATAAAGTGAATGGATTAACATTAAGGTAAATTTAATTTAGTAAATTATCAAACTAATTAATGAAAGAAATCATAATTGTAATACGTGATTATATTGTTAATCAACAGTTCGGGTTAAAAACGAGATAATGACCATTGTGGACATTTTGTTTGTTGCTTTATAGAAGATATAATCAGTGCTTCTATAAATCTAACATTCCTCCCAATGTAAGTCAATTATTGATTTATTTAAATTATTATTGATTGAATAAAATTCATACTATATTGATTGATTAGATTTGTTTTGCGGTTTGTATTACATGAATGTGAGCTCAAGTCTTTACTTAAAAAATATCGAGAAATGGAAAAACGATTGAATCGGAACCTTTTTCTAATTGTTTCTTATATTCATAATGATCAATATTGAGATAATGTTGTTTGAAATATTGGTAGATGTAATTAAATTATATATTTGTGATGATATATATTTCATGTTTTGCCAGTGTATCGACGATGTTTATGATTGTATGTTTATATATTTCGATGTTTTGGTATATATATGTGGTTTATGGTTTTATTATAGGATTTTTGGTTTATGTTATATGGTATTAGACGTATATATAAGTTTTGGTTTATAGTTTTTATTATAGGATTTTTAAAATGTAAATTAATAATTAAAAAAAAGATATTGACAAATGGTTTTCAAACACTGCCTATGTAAAATAATAAATAAAAAAAAATATATCGGCTTAGATAATGTTATCAAGTATCAAAAGTCTTTTTCGACAATGGGTTTTTATCATTTGTCAAGAACGATTACAATGATCTTGGAGAGCGGTTATAACCCTTCGGCCGTCATTTTTTTCATATTGCCCAGTTCTCAAATATGATAGTGAATATTATACTGGCGATCAAAATATTTGCATCACTTTTTATATTTTATTTTATTATTCTATTATGTAAATACACTTTGGGACACTTTATCACTTTACATATCACTTTATCATTTATCATATAAAATACTAATAAATAATTATTTACACCCCTAACTATTCATCACTTTATCACTTTATCACATAAAATACTAATAAACAACTCTTTCTACCCTCAACACTTTATTCCTTTTATCACTGTTCCAATAAATTCTTATGAACAGTCAGTTTCTCTTAAAGAATGGACGAATGAATTATTAATTATTGGAACACGTCCAGACAATTTTTTTTTTAATCTAAAAAGTACCACAGGTGAATACTTATATATCAACTATGTCTTGTATTTATTGTTGTTGAGATATAAATAGCAGGTCTTTCAAAAAAAAAGAAGAAGATATAAATAGCAGGCAAAAACGGGTTTAAGCTAGGCCACATTCACATGTGTGAGTCCAAAAATCTGGATAAGCTTGAAATCTGGATAAGCTTGTTATCTTTATCAGTCATTTAAATAAGGGAAATGGGTGTTTTTACCCAACTTTCATAAGGAAAGAGGATTTTTATTACTTATTTAATAATGTTGAATTAATATGCGGCCTTCCTTTATCTATTTTTTCTACTTTTTCTTATTGAAGTTATAGAAAGTAGTTAATGATCTTTATTTTGCAGTACTAAATAATAATGTATTTTTTCTGTTTTAATTTTAAATGTTTATTGATCAAATTCCCTCCATTCAAATTATATAAATTATTTAGGTTTGTTTTTCTTTTAAAAATTTCTTAATTATATAAATTTATTTTTATATATATTAATTTTTTTCTAATTAATTTAATAATATAATCCTATGCCATAATTATATTAAAAATTATAACCATCATTAATAAGAGGTTAATAAAGACTAAAGAGTGTAAGTGCATATTCACACACTATATTTGCTAAAAGGTGCGTGGAGTATATGTTTGTAAAAGAATTTATTTGCTCTAAGATATAATAAACTGTGTGTATGTGCGTATATATATTATATATACACTAACAAGGAACAATTTCGTCATAATAATATAGTTGATTCACATGTCCTTTTTCGTGCAAAAATAAATATATAATGTCCATTTTTCACATTTGATTGTACTTTTCTCATTTAATTTACTATTACGCCATTATTTAATGATGATATGTCCAATTCATGATAAAAAAATTAAAAATTTGTATGTTCATAAGGCTGGAACAGGATTTACGAAAATATTGATTAAGTTCATTTATAAATAAGATAATTGATTATGAGTAAAATATAATAATAGCACATTTATGAATAACATAATTGATTGTGAGTAAAATATAATATAACTTGAGTAATTAAGTAATGATTGGACGATGAAGATAAAATAAATGTGTCGATAAATAAATTTAATCAACTTTTTCGTAAAATATATTTCAACTCTCTGAGCATACTTTTTGACCAAATAATGAGTATATATCATGAGGTGCATTATACCACTCACATTCATTTTTAAAAGGTAAAAGATTAATGTCTAAATGTGGGGAAAAAAAAAAGGGGTTTAAATGTGAAAAAAAAAAGTTATAGAGCTTAGCTGTTCCTCACATATAAAATTAGAGACTTATTAATTTGATCATTTAGGACTTATTAGATCATTTTCATTTATTACTGGTTATAAATTTTAAAATCAGAAATAAAATTCCTATGTATCGGATTACGTTTGAGAGGTGGATTAATTGATACAGTTGCTAATTTAAATGGTCCATGTGACTTCGTCTAACGTTTCTAACAATAGACAGCTGCAAATTTTATGAATTAGGTAGCCCAATGTAAAAGTAAATATTTTTTTATGTTATTAAAATTCAATTTATTTTTTTCTAGTCAAGATAATTATTATTTAGACTCTTATACCTCTATTTAATTAATTAAAAAAATTAAATAAATTAGAAAAAAAAGCAGCTGCATTTTTTAAAAAATATCAGCGATTTTTTCTCCTAAAAATTAAACAACTCCCTCCCTCCATCATCCGATCAACACGATATTCAAACATTAATTTATCTGCTTAACGTTTTTTATTACGTCTTCTACCATTAATTCAAATTTGTCTACACACTTTATTAAGGGAGTATACCTTTAATTTACTCTCTGTCTTGGATTAATTCACCGCACTACACATTTTATTTAAGCTCAGAATACCATTAATTCATCTCGCATGGCACATTTTATTGAAATAGATCATAATTTTTTCACCCATACCACACTTTATTGAAAAATGAAAGAAAAAAAATAAAAGAATTGGTCTTTTTAAAAAATAGAGATGAGGGTATAGTTGGTAAAAAAAATATTTTCTTGATTGAAAAAGAATAAAATTAAAATCATTGATAAAAAATAACTTTTTAAAATAGAATTGATTAGAAATTGGGGTTTCAATCAATTTTAACAAAAACTTTTATTTACATACCCTCACATTTAACTCAACATTTTGTTGATCAGATCCGCCAGATCGCCCCGGCCCAACCCAAATAAATATAATTGGATCTTATTTTATCCCCTTTAGCTTCATAAACCTATTTTTATCGCTTAAATTTTAGAGCAAAAGGCATAGACAGAGAAGCCGTTGTCAATGTCGTCCAGTGAAATTCATTGTCGTCTGAGTCGCTCCCGGTCTGCCGCGTAGGCCACCCGTCACAGCTTTGGTGGCTTGATTGCCCAGATATGTTTTTTCAAACAAATTTCTTACCAAGAGTTATTGTCTCTTGTTGAAGAAGTTCTTCAATTCACAATTTCTCAACAATCAAGACTTTAAATGGGTTTGCCATTCAAATATATAGGATTTTTCCATGGTGGATATCCTTGCTATGTAATTTTTGTAGTTGGTTAAATTGGAAAATTATAGTTGTTCGGTGAATTATTTATGCGATTTTTTACGAAGATTTCTTAATTGAATGTTTTATATTACCTAGTTGAATGTTTCAAAGATTAAATAGTTGCATGTTTTTATATTTTCTAGTTGTTTGTTCAAAGATTAGCTAGTGGAATGTTTATATGTTTTCTATTCTTAACGATTTCAGTATAAGCTAGTTGCATGTTTTTACGTATTGTATAGTTAACGTTCAAGATTAGCTAGTTGCATGTTTTTTATGTTTTTCTAGTTGCATGGTTCAAGATTAGCTAGTTGCATGTTTTTGTGTTATGTAGTTGTATGTTTATGTATTAGCTAGTTGCATGTTTCTGTATTTTCTAATTGCACGGTTCAATATTAGCTTTATTCATTCTTACGTAGTTGTATGTTTATGTATTAACTAGTTGCATGTTTCTGTATTTTCTAATTGCACGGTTGAATATTAGCTTTATTCATTCTTCAATGAACTAATTCTAAAATTTGGACAATTAAATAAAAAAATATCAAATAAAGAAAAAAGGAAGCAAATACGAAAGAAAAGGAAAAAAATTGTAGGCAATTAAAAAAATGAGAAAAAAAGAAGCAAATCCAAAAAAACCAGTTCTAAAATTTGGACAATTAAAAAAAAAATATCAAATAAAGAAAAAAGGAAGCAAATACGAGAGAAAAATAAAAAAATGCAGGCAAATAAAAAAAATGAGAAAAAAGAAGCAAATCCAAAAAAACAAAAGAAAAAAAAAACCTCGAACTCTATACCTATGGCTTCAAAGAGAATTGAAGCACCGCTTTACTACATCCAAATACGGCAAAGTGATGGCACTACAGCTTCTTTAAGTAAAACGCACAACCCACTTTTTTAAATGGATCATTCATGTGCCCGAGTGCACGGTACAATTAATGTACAAGAGACCCACTCAAACTTTGTTAGCTTTTCAATGAAATATTTATTAGATTTTAAAAGTGGTACATTTTTAAGTGAAGTTGATCATTGCATTGGATACCGAAATTCTCCCCTCCGTCTCCAAAAGACTAAAAGACACTTCTTTTTGTTTGTTTTTTTTTTTTCGCAAGATTGTTTATTAGTATTTGAAATAATAAAATGACTTTTAAGGTGGGATATGATAGTCTTTACCTTCCTCTGTCGTACGCATTTTTTAAAATTACTTTATTATTTCATATAGTAATAAAAAACTCGTTCGCTAAAACACGAGTGAAAACAAAGAATCGCAAAAATGGGGACTCGGAGGTAGTATAAAAAATAAAAAAATAAAACATCAGACTCGATTAATAGAGAAAACTTTATCCATTAGTGCAGGATCTCGTTCGTTAGCACATAATTAGAAAGTGATAATGGTTAAAAAAAAGACAAACGAATTATTTGAAAAGTGATGTGCCAATTTTAAAAAAAATATTAAATTAATCCCGAATATCATTGTTCTTTTTTTGTATACAATTTAATTCAATTTCGTATTATTATTTTTAAGTTTGTACTACAATTTAATTAAGCTTGTACTACAATATTTTTAATCATATCATCATTTAATAGACCCCGTACCATTATTTTTTTTTTATTTTTATATTTGTTAAGGGTGTAATGGACCAAAAAGTTATTAAAAAATAAAACTAAAAACCATTTTTTTAAAAATAAAATTGGGCTAAAAAATAGGTGTTTTTCTCAATTTTTATTAATGATATCAAATTATCAATACTAATCTATCCTGATGAGTGATACGATTGACCCATTAATGGAATATTTGATTGGTGAAGACCAACTTTTCAAATCAGGACGGATTTTTTTTTTTTTTTTACGGAAAAAGTAACGTTTGTATTTCTCAAAAAGTGATAGGCTCGTGTCTTACATCATTTACCACGAGAGACTTGCAATCCTCGGGTACATCATCAAACCAAAAAAAAATCTCTATCCACAACTTGCCTATAATGGGCCAAAAAATGTGCAACACGACAAGATTTCTTTCGACAAAAGAAAACTCAGATACAAAGACTTTGATCATATCCTTGATGTCATCCACTATAAGTGCAGTTTCAATATCCGGGTCTCCTTCATCCTGTAGCTTAGTATCAAACTCCTCGAATCCGACTCCAAAATGAGATCACAAAACGTCAAATCCAAGGCCTTCCTGATTCCGAATCTGAGCGCGAGAGCTTCTATGAAAGTGCTGTTGTGGGACGTCGCCATGCATCTTATCGAGTCTGCAATCTTGACTTGTCCATCTTTATCTCGAATCACAAAACCCAATCCCACGGATCCATCTAGGAAAACGCCAAACATCGTGTTCGGGTTGAGGAATGCGCTCGAGGTCCGACAAGTCCATTTTTAGGTAGCTTCCCCTTTCGGGTTAACCGCTTTCTACCAATTTCCCCTACCATATGTTGGGGAATTAATTGTCTGGATCTATTAGGGGATGAATATTTAAATACAAATTTAATTTTGATAATTATTACTAGCATAAATTAACCCATATATTAATTCAAATAATAATTCAACAACAAATCATGCATATAAATAATTCACGTAAATCCTACATGCGCGTAATTACTAGAGAAGCCACTGAACTTACCTTTTGGAATGGCAATGGTCTCGTATATGAAAATACACCAAAAGTCCATCCCAAGTATTCCCTAGTCCTTGCTCGACAATTCGGTGGAAGGATACTCGCGAACAATTAACAAAAGGAAAAATAAACTTTGTTGCACCACTTTTGTGGATTTACTAATTTTTCCAAAGACATGGAATTGCACTTTGGGAATGAAATAATCATCCCCTATTTATAGATGGGGTGGTGGGACGATTTTTAGGAAGAAAAAACAATGTGGAAAAATCTTTTCGATCTCCAAAAGAAATCTTGAATATATCTCCTATATTCTTTTCCCCATAATTAAAATATTCCACAAAAATCCCACCTCATCTTGTTATGGAATTTTTGAAATTTAAGGACCAAGATTCCAAAATTTGGATCTTCTGGAATTTATGAGATATACTTGTATTCCAAGAAATACATATCTTCCATAATATTTTTTCAAGAAAATCAAGAAAATATTTCTTGCCCTATATATTTCAAAATTTTCGAAACACACACTATGACTAACCAAGTGGGAGATTTCTTGAATTTAATGAGATAATCTTGTATTCCAAGAATACATATCTTCATTCCATAACAAAATTCAAAGAAAATCTTTCTCCCATTTTATTCATAATTTTCGAAAAAACAAGGAAAAATAGGCAACAAATTTATTTTATTTTTAAACACCTTTTTCAGTTATTGGACTTTATCTTGGGTTACTCGGGGGGCCTTTAGGAGAATTAAGATTAGACCTTCCAATGGATCTTGAATTATCAATATTGAGCCACAATATTATTCAAGCCCATAAATATTAATTAATCTCACTACATAATTAATATTGCACTATCCATCTTAACCCATATTACAGTTAATATAGCTCCCGGTTATCATTTCCCGTGTTTAAGATTATCTAGCCCATTAATTAATTCAAGCCACTGAAATAGCTTTCCATTAATTAATATATTTTATCCTTGGTAAAGAAATGGTTCAACATTATTATCCATACCGGAAACTAGTTTCACTTGCAAGATTTGGCATGATAAAACTTATGAACCTCCCAAGGGCCAAACAACATGCGTACTTAGATACCATTCTCTGTATTAAATCTTAGCAATCGTGATGTGACCAATAATATTGCCCAAGATATAGGGTATTGAATCTCTTGATTCTCCCCGTAATAAGTCAAAGCAATAGTTACTAACAACCACACATAATCCTATTTAAGGGGCGAAGATTAAGAATAACTAACCACTAAGGTCTAATTCTTTGATTCGATTAGAAGAATTTATCCTCCAGAGGTCCTCTTTCTTTGCATGGGCCATGCACTAGTGTAATCTCTTGGTCAAGGCAAACCAATCGAGCCTTACACTACAACCTTTCACGATGGATTGTTCATTTCCATCTAGTCGCGTTGAATGGTGTACTTTTAGTTACAAAAGGCTGTTAATTTAATCTTTCTCGTGATCTTGGTATCACTAAATTAACTACAATGTAACACGTATTATTTAATGAAACGGTTATCACGAAGAAATATATGTAACATTCGATGTTATTTAAAGCATCGATGATAAACAATTTATTTCAATAAATAAGTAAAATTAATTAGTCCGATTTATACAAAGTAAAAGCATACTTTCCAAAGATAATCCCAACAATCTCCCACTTATACTCAAAGTCTACTTTTAAGTATATATCAAGATGTCTCGTAGTACATGACAACTAATGCCACCTACATCAACCTAATAATGTCTCCCACTTATACTCAAAGCCAGTCGGCAACCCGTCTTGACACCCATTCTTTCACATGTCTCTCGAATGTATTCAGAGGCGCACTTTGTGAATGGATCACTAGTTGTCTTCGGCGCATCTTTGCCACCTCTATATCTCCTCTCTTAACGATATCTCGTATAAGATGGTATTTCCTTTCAATGTGTTTGTTGGCCTTGTGGGCTCTTGGTTCCTTGAATTTGCAATCGCCTTCCGCAAGATTGTCACAATAAACAGTGATTCTGGCTGGGCAAATTCGAACCACATCCAAGTCCACTAGGAAGTTCTTGAGCCAAACCGCTTCTTTTTTTGCCTCGCAAGCAGCCTACATATTCTGCCCATGGTAGAATTTGCGACGATTTTCTAACGCTCTCCACGCCATGGCTCGCTTCATGCAAAAACACACTATCGAGGTAGATTTTTTTGGAATCTAAGTATGATTGGATCCCAGTCCGTGAGCCGATGGGGATTAGACTATCCGACCGATAAACCAACATTCTATCTCGAAGTTCTTTTAGATACTTCGTAATGTTTTTTAAGCGATCGATCAATGTTCCTTTGGGGTTACTCCGATATCTTGCCACCATGCCAACGGCATGTTAGATATCCGGGTCTCAGACACAAAGATTGCATACATAAGGCTTCCACACAATGAAGCATAAGAATGTCTCTCATGTCATCTATCTCATTTTGTGTCTTAGGGCACATTTTCTTGATAGATGGATTCCATGCCTAAAAGGTAAGCCTTTTCTTGGAATCTCAGATGTTAAATCGTTTCAAGACAAGGTCTATGTATGAAGCTTGCGATATGGCTATCATCATTTTCTTGCGATCTCGAAAGTGATCTTGATCCCAGGATGTGCAGAGCTTCCCTAAGTCCTTCATATCAAAAAGCTGTTTTTGAAAGCCATGCCCTACGCCCCGATAACACCTTTACATCGTTCTCGATGAGCGTAATGTCATCTACATATAATCTTAAGAATACCAATGCGGTTCGACACTTTTTTATACACACAACTCTAGAACTCGCTTTTGATCAACCCGTAAGACTTTATAACATGATCAAAACATTGGTTCCAAGCTACGGATGCTGTTTGAGTCCGTAAATGGACTTCATGAGCTTACAAACTAGGTGTTCTTGCCCTTTCAATGAAGCCTTGGGGTTGTTGCATATAGATTTCCTCATCAAGACTTCGGTTTAAGGAAAGCCGTCTTGACATCCATTTGCCGATTTCAAAATCGAGATCTTGTGACTATTGACAAGAGAATCCGGATGGACTTGAGCATTACTCTGGTGAAAAGGTTTCCTCATATGTCGATCCCTTCTTTACGAGTATAACCTTTCGCCAACCCAACTTCTGAAGGTTTTCACCTTCCCGTCCGATCCCCCTTTCTCTTTGTATACCCACTCGCAACCAATGGTTTGACCCATTAAGTGGTTCGACTAGCTCCCACACTGTTATGATCCATAGACCCATTTATGCTTTCATTGCCTTTTGCCAAGGATCCTTATCTTGGATTGCCTCATCGTATGTCCACGGGTCCGATTCATCTTGTCAGGGGAATCAAGTCCGAGGACTCTCCTATCCCCATGAATCTCGGGTCGTCTCACAACCCTCCCACTTCGACGAGAGGCTCCGGCCAGAAGTGTGTCGGTTTGGTATATCATCTTGTATAATTGGCAATGAGGTTAGCCCTTAGCTCACTTAAGGTAATCTCACTGGTTTTCTTTTCGCTCATATGTCTTCCTCCAAAATCTAAAGTGGGTGCTTATTACCACCTTTTTGATCTTTTGGGACCATAAAACATACACCCTTTTTGTTCCCTCGGGGTATCCTATAAATCAAATTTTAATTTCGATCGAGGATCCAAGATCCATTTTGTCCAACACGTAGGCCGGACACCCCAAATTTTCATATGTCTCAAACTAGGTTTTGCGCCCGGGTCCCCAATTCTTTGGGAGTTTTGGGAACCGATTTGGATGGCACCAAGTTCGTAATGTAAGCCGTTGTTTCCAAGGCATGACCCCAGAACGACTTGGGAAGATCCGTGATAACACATCATTGATCTAACCATTTCTAAAAGAGTTCATTTTTTCGCTCCGCCCCCATTTTGTTGAGGGTTAGATGCCGATCAAATTTGGGATGCAATCCCTTCATCGACAAAGAGTTCAAAAACTCATATTTGAGGTACTTTCCTCGCCTCCACGACGGATCGTAGAGACTTGATCGTTTTTCCTATGATTCTCCTGCTGTTTTTAAATTCTTTGAATTTCTCAAAGGTCTCATTTATGCTTCATAAGGAAAATATAACCGTACCTACCTCGAGTAGTCATCAATAAAAGTGATTTAAATACTCGTAACCTCTCTTCTTGCCATGGTTGACATTGGACCACATACGTTTGTGTGAAGCGATTTCTAACACTTCTTTGGCTCTATTCCTTGGCTCTCAATGCCCTCTTGGTCATTTTTACCTTGATAGTTGATAATAAGGGATAATAAATCATTTTCTTCAATATTAAACGCTTATTATTATTTTACCGAAAAGTTTATTATTATTGATACATTTTCTTTGGTCCGTAAACTTGTACTCACTTTTTTCCATTATAATTGGATTATATATGCATACCACCTTCCATGTGGTATTTTAATAATAAAAAAAAACATGAATTTTTTATATTATAATGCATCTTAACAAATAGATGGACAAGTAAAATGAATCACATGCATCTATAAGTCAAATCTATTACAAGAGTTTATACCCCTCCAAACTTAAATTAAACAAAACAAACGGGGAGTTATATAACGAAAAAACTTGTATGCAATATTGCATACAAGTGATATGCAAGTGGAGATTTTTTTTTTTCTCGGTCAGAAAGCGGGTTAGGGCAGATTGCTAGTGGGCTAACGGGCTTTCTCCATCTTTATCACGCCACATAAACACGTCTCACAGTATATTTCTTCTTCTTTCTCTTCTCTTGATTCTTTACAGGATCTCAGATTCTTCTTCCTTGTTCGTGCCATAATTTCTTGTCCAATTTAATTTTCTTCGATTGGCTCAAATATTGAATGAAATTATGTTGTTCAATTTTAAATTTTGATGTGGATTCTACGAGAAGAAGAGAGAATATGTGTGTGATGTTTGAATTACCCCTCAACACAAAGTGTGTGATGAAATTCAGATCCTTCTGCACTCTTTTCACGTTGTTCTCAGAATGTAATGCAGGATCAAGATTTTTTTCGCACCTGTACTGATTTTTGTTCATGTAGTAACACTATTTTGCTCATATGGTAACAATCTTTTTGTTCATGTAGTAACACATCAAGTTGTTCTTTAAATCTGTAATTTTGGACTGGGGATTTCTTTTCGCGCTTGTACTGGTTTTGTTTATGTGGTAACACATTTTTCTTCATATGGTAACACTTTTTGTTCATGTAGTAAGACATATTTTTTTAGTAATATGTAAAATTGTTCATATATCGTCGTAATACTATGTGAATACTCATTTGTTACCATATGAACAATAATGTGTTACCTTAGACCTATGTTACCTTATGAATATTTATATGTTACGATATGTTTAATTACGTGTTACGTAAAATATGAAGTTTTTCAATATAACAATGTAGTAACACTTATACATAGATGTAGTAACACATAAAAATTTGACAAAAAAAAAAAACTAAACAAATCAAGTTTTTCAATATAATAATGTAGTAACACTTATACATAGATGTAGTAACACACAAAAAATTGACAAAAAAATAAAATAAAACAATCATGTGTTCGGTGAGGAATCGAACACATGACCAAATTCATTAACAACAAACTTGAACCACTAGGCTACAAATATATATTTGATAAAAGATATTCTTCTATAAATACATATCTTTGCTCAACCTAAAGCCAACCTCGTCCCGGCCAAAGCCCGATCCGATCCGCTTTCGCACCAGCGAATTTTGGACTATTTTTGTCTTATTTATATTGTATTACACATAACATTAGTGTGCACTATTTTACACAGGACCTTCTCTTATATAATAAGGTTTCATTCCCTTCAAGTTTCATCCCCTTATATAGATGCATTTCAAGGTTTCAAATTCGTGACTTGAGAATGCCATGAATTGTGTATTTATTGGTTACACCGATTGCTTTGCTTCCATTCTATAACCCATCCCTCAGTGAGAGGGCATGCTTAGGGGCTTGCCAAAGGGGAGTTCGACTTCGCCGATATTTTTTGCGTGCTAAAAACCAATGGGGTCAAAAAAACTTCCAGTTTCTTCAATGCATATTTGAATCATCAGGATCTCAAGGCATTCGTTAAAAGAGAAATGGATTTGGGTTTGTACGTGAAGGATGGAGTAGTTTCGCTATCAAAAAAAAAAATTAAAAGCTGGCGAAAAATGAAATAAAAAAGAGTTGGAGTTCAACATTTTGGGAAGATTGAGCAAATACTTAAAGAGCTTAATGAATCCTTTGATGCACTAGACAAAGCACAAGAAATGAGAGACTATCGAGTTGGGGTGTATACGGTGAAAGACACAAAGCTTAGAATATGGCAGACTAAAAAAAGGTAAAGGACAGCTGCTATTCATTTAATCGTGCCTCCGTGGATTAAAGAAGGGATGCAAACTCCTCGTTCTTTCATAGGAGTTTAAACATCCGAAGGAAATCGAATAGGATTGATGGATTGCTCATTTGGCAATTTGGGTAGAAGATGTGGGGAGAGGAAAAATGAAATTTTGATCACTTCAAGAATCATTTCAACAAAATCCCGTCGGAAAGGAGGAAATCTTGGTGGGTTGGTAACAAAAAAGACCGGGGTTTAGGCGGATCGTGAGTCATCCGCCCTTTGAAGAGGATGAGGTCAAGATGACGTTTGGAGTTATGGAGAAAACAGAGCCAGTCGATTGTCCTTGGCTTTTCGCTTAAATTCATTAGGAAAATGTGGGAAGTCCTAAAGGCGGATATTATGAGCTTTTGTGTCGAATTCCATCAAAGATGGCAAAATTGTGAAGGGGAGGTAACCGAGCTTTGTGACACTTATCTGAAAAAAATCGAATGCGGCTCAAGTCAAAGATTTTAGCCTATATCCTTGATTGGGTGTATGTACAAGATCTTGGCTAAAAGCTATTGGCAAGCGAGACCGGCTAAAGTGATCGGTCGATGATTTCTAAAACCAGAGGTGCTTTATTGGGGGAAACAGACAAATTTTGGACAAGTATTCTAATTACGAATGAAGTTGTCGATTTCTTGAAGAAGGAAAAAGGTTTGCTATTCAAAGTTGACTTTGAGAAAGCATATGATTCCATCTTGTGGGGGTATTTGGAGGAAATGATGATGAGTATGAACTTCCATTGGAGATGGAGAAAGTGGATGCGGGGATGCTTATCTTCCGCCTCCATGGCAATTTTAGTGAATGGTAGTCCTACGGATGAGTTCCATCTCGAAAAGGCCTCGCATAAGGTGACCCGTTATCTCCATTCCTATTTCTTATCACTTGTGAAGGGTTGAATTTATTGATGAAGAAAGTGGTAAGCCCGAGATGTTTGAGGGGTCAAATTGGAAATGATCGAATCTTGGTAAAGTCGCCTCCAGTTTACGGATGATATGGTGTTGGGGGTAAAGGCTTACGTAAAAATGCGAAAGCTTGAAAGGCATCCTCGGATTGTTGAAATTTCCTACGGGTTGAAGGTGAACTTTTCGAAAAAGCTCTTCATGGCATCAATATGAAGAGGAAAGTTTGGTAGTTTTTGCACGACTAGTTGGGTGTAACGTTGGTAAGTCTCCGTTCTCTTACCTTGGTCTCCCAATTGGTGCTAACTTTTGAAAATCAAGTTTGGAGACCACTAGTGGATCGTTTTAAGAAGATTCGGTGGAATAGAAAAAATTTGTCTCTTGAGGAAGAATAACTCTATTAAATTCAGATTCTCTCAAAGATTACCGTACTATCTCTCGCTCTATAAAGCCCGGTGTGTTATTGAAACCCTTTTAAAAATGCAACGTAATTTCCTTTGGGGGTAAGGGGTCTATTCAGAAAATTGCTTGGTCGAGTGGGGAGCGATTGGTGTGCGGGAAAGGGTGGGGATTGGGTGTCGGGGATGAAGTTATTTAATTTGGCTCTTTTATGTAAATGGTTGTGGAGACGGGTGTCCGGGAAAGGTCGTTAGGTGAGTATTGTGAAGTCCGGTACGGGTCGCTTTATGAGGGAGCCAACAAGGCATATGAGTCGCTTAAATGGTCGTTATGGTTCGTGGATCTCATGGGTTGTGGTGGGGTAAGATTGGGTGTTTGTTCCGTAATAACTTGAGTTTTGTCTTGGGAATGTATTGGTCACCAATTTTTAATTAGGATCTTGGGTAGAGGGTAGAGTTGTTCTAAAAGATCGATTTTCCTAGGCTATTTTTATAAGTCATCTCAAAAGGACAAGTGTGTCCGAGACTTGTTCTCAGTTGATGGGGAGTCTTGGTTGTTTAAGTGGGATAGGTTTTTCACATGGTTTGAAATTCTTGACTTCTTCAAAATGTGGAATTGTATTTGCAGTATAACACCAATAAATTGGAGGAGACCCGTGGCGGTGGATGGACAACAAGAGTGGCACGTTTGCCACTAAGGAGATGTACTGACTCCCTTGTCAAGATGCGTTGACGGTGTGGATTTGAGTTGTCCGTGGAAGAAACTTTTGGTGGGGCGGTACACTTCAAAAGTGAGTGCATTCTCTTGAAAGCTATTCGTGGCGGATCCCATCTAAAGGAAAAACCTCTTGAGGCGTGGTTTGCGTGATGACATAGGGTTCTGCACGTGTTCATTATGTCTTTGAAGACCATGAAAAACTTCAAATCACCCTTATATTTACTTGTTCATCGGTCATTTTGGTGTGAGGAGATTATGCATTGGATCGGTAAATCAGTTTTTTTATACGATCTTATCGAATCATTACTTGGAATTTGTGGGGTTGGAACAAAATGTGTTGAGAAGGAAGATATTAGGCCTTATTTGGCAAAGTACGGTTTGGAAGATTTGGAAGACTAGGAACGAGCTCATTTTCAAGGAAAGTAGGTATTCACTTGAAGAATTGATAGATAGAATTAAATTTTCTTCTTGGAAGTGGATTTAGTAAGATTACCCGATAACTTTCTCCACCCCTTTTCACATCCGAACTTCCCAACCTTTAGAGTGTCATGCATTTAAAAATCAGAATAGAATCCTTTGGATATAAAATTTGTAATTGTTGGGTTTTGAGTACCCATTAGTGTCCTGAAATATAAGTTAAAGAAATTATTTGTTTGAGAGGATTTTATTTTTTAATCATTTATGGAAAGAGAAAATTAAATAAAAATATTTATTTTTGAATTTTGAATAATAAAAAAACAAGGAGTGAGTGCAATTTTCAACAAGTAACTTTTTTAAAGCTTGGACTTGCTTTAAATAAACAGCACTCTTGTGCAGCGTGCTCAATGTTCTTAAAGTTATTCGGGCAAGAAAAGGAAATAAGGTGCAAGCATTGGCAATGGTACGCATTCCAAGAGATGGATAGTAGATGTATTACTATTTTTTTCCCCAAATTTGCGTAAACATGTTGCTTCTGTTTCTTGACAGCTTTATCCTCTTATTCTGCTGCTGGGGAGGAGTTCTTTTGTGGTATTTCTCGATTTCCTTATATGCTTTGTTTTTCAGAATTGTCTATGATTTAATATTGGGTATAATTTGTGCAGGGATTACTTGTCTCCCCGCTAATTTAATGGTCAACTATCCACACGTTTTGGTTATGGGTATTGGTTTGGCCTTTGGGTTTTTTTGGTAAGATATGAAAGGTTTTTACTCAATTTTTTTTATAATAAAAATCAACTTGTGCAAAGATTGAGGTGAGATCAAACTGAAATAATTGTTTTTTGCAGGAAGAATGATTCTTGCTCACTTTATGTGATGAACCTAAGGGCTTGAAAACAAATATGGCCATGGTACGAGTATTGTTCCACATTTTATAGGTTGCTTCATTACGTTTTCATATATGGGAAGCCATTTGATTTTTTGATCTTACTCTTTGCAGTCATTAGTATATCTGCCTTTTGCCCTTGCAAACACACTCACTGCCAGGCTACACAACGGGTGCGTGATCACATTAATCATCTGCCGATTAACTATTTTACAGTAAATTTCTGAATGTAGTTGATTTGATTATTTAAAAATTCTGAGATGGTGGTATTTGTTGCAGAGTTCCTTTGGTTAATGAGGTCTGGGTTCTTCTTGGTTTCTGTGCATACTCAGGTATGACGTTTACTACATTCATGAGGTCATGTAACATTTACAATGCCAATCGACTCATCGGATCCAACTTCTTTCAATATTTGTTTCTTTAATTATTAAAGTAGCAATTAAGAGAATCTGAATAACTATTTGACCATATGAATGCAGCAATGTTGTATATGCATTTTGCAACTTCAGTCATTCATGAAATAACCACAGCTCTGGGGATTTTATGCTTCAGGTAAAAAAACGGACCAACAACATCATTCAGAAGTATCAGTTATTATACTATAAAGTGGTGGTTTGTTTACACAAAAGTATGACAACCCTGGAAAAAACATATTTGATTCCACTCCACACTTTAACGCCTTTTCAGCCACAAGTTATGTGAAAACATATTTGTAATAGGCTTCTTGACTGAACATAGGACTCGAAACATGCTCACCGTTTTCAAATTTGCCATGTGAAAATGAAGTAACTGCACTTTCAAAATTGCTTTCTATTTATATTAAGTGAAAGTCATCGAACAAAGAATATTGGATACACATTACATATGCACAACACATTTTTCAAATGACAAAATTTTCCATCAAATTGCAGCCTCGAGCCATTTTGGTAGTCTAAGTGAATCCTTGTACCCAAATCTCTTAAAGAAAATAGCGTATAGAAGATGTAGCAAGAACACGAAGAAACCACAATTGAGCAAAAGCTGTCAAGAGATGAGAAGGGGTGAGGGAAGGATGATAAAAACAAATTATTTCTACGCGAAGAACAATGATAGCACGCACCAGGAAACCAAAATGCAGTATATCAAATTCATTGATGGAACCGCTGATGATGCCCATGGACGAGAGGATATTTGTGACAAGAGCATGAACATTTATCGTAATCTACAAGCCAAAAATATACATATATAAGCAAAATATTTTTGGTCAGATAATTGATAAAAACAGAGAAATGGGAAAACTAAAGATTACCAGGCCAAGTATATTCTCTCCAATTAAATACGAGGCAATTATAACGTTAGCCACAGCTCCTGTAGCTCGAACCTGCAAATCAAAGGTACTTTTTGTTTCAACCATGATTAGGACACAAACATAATCGTAGATGAGAAAAGAATTACGGGGAAAGCAATACAATTGTGCAGAAGAAGATTGAGGTGCCCCAATTTGCCTTTAACCAGAAAAAATGGAAAAAAGAACATTGTGATTTGTGCTGTCGTGTTATACCTTATTAACCATCAATAGGTCAGTTGAGACTACAAAGAGAAGTGGAAATTGCTAACTGAAGGGTCAACAACTACAAAATATAGAGGGGTTCGAATGTAAAACTAGGTTATGCCTACCTCCAAAGAGTGCCCTCGTGAAACCAAGCAAACCGTGCAACAGCTGGCCAAGAATGTAATTTCATGTCAGCATCTGGTTTAAACATTAGTCAAGCAAATAATAATATACAGTAGAACTCACCAAATAGGTCATTGCTTTCACTGGACCAGATAGAATAAATAATAGTACACCAGTAGCCACCTAACAATATGAAGACTGTATTATCGCATATATTTTAAAAAGGAGAAATATAAAAGAACAGTCTAAGGCATGCAATACCATAGTTTTCCTGCCAGCTGCAATACCCCATCTCATAGTGGACAGCACAATTGGCAAAGCAAAGAAGCAAGCAAAATATTTCTGCATAACAAGGGATTGCATACGAGTGTAAGTTGGTCGAGGATAGCACTTGTAAAACACTTCACATTTGCAGAGATGTAAATTCTTGACCAAGAGAAACAAGAATGTACGAGAGACATTGGAATGCCAGTAGATTTACTTGCAATAGTTATAATCCTCCATTTTCAAAAACTACGCTAAAAGAGCTGGACTTTATCTTCCATCAATGCCCTATACGGTATTACAGTTCAGTAATCAGGTGGTGGTGGATGATGCATTACCCTCAATTGTTGCCATACAAGACTAATCTTATGACATAAAAATCTTCTAAGATGGTATCATCGCATTCTTTCAAAATTATACCTAACATCAGTTCATAGTCAAACACCCAAAGTTAGATTATAAAACATCCACACTTGTACAAATATAATAAACTACTTTTTAGGCAGCATTAATATCTAGTCACCTATTCCAGAATCATTATGTGCTGTCTTTTCATGGGGGTTAAAATCTACTAAATCGCATGAACATATTTGTTTGTGGTAAATGGACATAGCCTATAATGACCACTGATTCATCATGCATTGTTAACTGAACAAAATTGATAAAGAACTATAACAGTCCATTCACATTAAGCTAAAGCTAATCCAGAAAAAAAACTCCACCTTCTACTTCTAGTTCACATCTATGATCTCTACCTTATGGAATTAACGAATGATACACTCAGCTAATTGGCGTAACTGTATGGAATTAACGAATGATACACTCAGCTAATTGACGTAACTGTATAACACTTGATTTATAATTAAAATTTCTCATACTTTTATCACTCACAAGTCACAACCAAGTTTAAACAACATGAAAATCCAAAATTGAAGCAACAAAATCCACATACTTAGGGTTCCACCCAATCATATTAGACTCAATGGCTAGAGAGTTGCTCAAAAGAAAAGCCAAGGCAGAAACAGCAGCAAACATTGCACACTCAACCAATCTTAACGTCTTTTGATAAACCTCCCATCTTCCGCTAAGTAATCTTCAAAATCTTCACTTTCATCCTCTTTGTTATTGTCGATTGAAAATGAGATTGCCGTGCTAACCTTAACTGCTCTGACATTCTTGGCAACTGAGCAGAGGGGCCTAGCAAAGAATGGTGAAATTTTGGAAATTCGTTTGCCGGAGTTGAGAAACTGAAATTCCGGCCAGAGCTTGGCTTGGTGGTGGTGGAGGAAGCAGGTGTGGAGGTTGATTTTGAGGATATTCATTATCTTTTTTCATGGAGGTTGGAGCAGATTGAAGCGTTTGCTTCAGCTACAAAAGAATGAAGAACTTTAGTCGTTTTGTTTCTCATCTTTGTTAATTAATTTAAATTGGGATGGGCTTATACTATTCGGCCCAGATTGATTGCTTTACTATTTCGGCCCAAAATGAAATGGCCTCTGACTGCATGGTGAGAGTGGTGGATCGACGAGAGGTATGATGAAAATAATTTTTAAAGTTATAACAAGACGACATAATGATTATGTGATTTTTCTTATTTGTAGAAAAATCAATGATTTAGCTTATGATTTGTTAGGACGTTTGAATCATTTTCAAGTCTTTATTACTGAGTCGAGCCTTCAACAATTATGGATGACTGTCTCTATAGTTTTTGTTCTGCGTTTAGGGTTCATAAAAGTAGATTTCTCATCACCTGACTGTCTCTATAACTTAATTTTTAATTAAAAGTAGATTTTAATTATCAATAAAATAGTAGCTTTTTAATATGAGGAAGAGGAATTTTATATTTCTATCACCAGAATTCTCAACTTTGATCTGCTAAAACTACATGAACCCAACTGTCAATAGTTTTTTACATGAAAATTATATAGTGCTTAATGAAATTTTTTACCTCGGGGTGATTCCTACCATTTAACAGCACCCTTATTATTTAGTGTGAACCATTGCTTCAAATCCCTCTTTTTGAGTAGAATTCTCTGTACCCTTATTTTTCCAAACCTGCAAATAAGAATTCAAAATGCAAGTTTACGAAAATAAGAGTGATAAAGTGAACAATTTAAAAGGTAAATGATTTATTATGTACTGTATGCAATGCATAGATGATCCATATTAAATGAATAATGTTGATACGATTCATTATGAACATTTTGTGCCTGTTATAAAGATGGCACTTTTAAGAAAAAAAAGGTCACCTCAAGAGCATATTCAATTATTCTTCATTTCATCATAATAAACTCACAAGAAAATGAAGAATAAACTCACCACTAATCTGATCATCTGTGTGCTTCCAGTATTTCTGCAATAGAATCTGCTGGGACATACTTCCTACATGACCAAGAAAAACGAGCATATAAATTGAAACAGAATAACCTTCATCATTGTACTATAATTAAATATATAAATGAAATATATGTATAATGTCAGCATACATAAAAGAAGGGGGGGGGGAATAGGGTGAGCATACATATTCTGTTATAAAAAGCTCATCCTACCCCCATGGCAAGAACCACGAGGATAAAAAAAACCCCTCCCACATTGATTAAAAGATAGTCCACCATGCACAAAGCCCCTTTTTGCAACCAGTAACACATTAGATAAATTATTTTATCATATGTAAGTATGACTCTCAATAGCACGAACACACACATCTATATCAGATAATCTTTGCAATTTTCAATATAGTACAAAGGGTGTATTCATTTTATAACTCTTGCCCATTTTAGGATCTCTTGGCATTAATTTTCCAAAATGATTGTTTTATTCAATAATGAATGTGCAAAAATAATTTGATAAGAAATAAGAGAGGAACATAATTAGTGAAATAAGTCAATAACATGTACTTATTGATAACAAATTACTGAATTTGGTGCTGCAACTATAATTTCTTACTAAATGAAAATACTTGCACTTAGCAGATTAAATTGCCATTGCACTACCCAATAAAACAACTTATATTTCAGTTAAGATAATAGGGCTGTTTGATAAACCTTAATATATAGCAGACCATTAGCAATATTAACAAGTCCATCTTACAGCAATCAAGGAAAGCTATTGGAAATTGAGATAAATGATTAAGAAACTTCAGGGTGGGATGAAATTGAACTCTTATGCAGAGAATTAATTCTCATGATTTGAAGAAAAAAAAAAAAAATCGAAGGCCAAAAAATGCATAAATAGTGAGTTAGTTTTACTTGCATGGATGAAAAAAGAAAATGAAAAGGAGGGATCTCATTTAATAATGCAAGCATAATACTGTAATATCCTATTATTTTTTGCAATGTTTTCACTCCATTTGTTTTGGTTATTTTTCTTATTTTCTCCTCTCACCGTAAGAGGATTGTGAATTGAACTTGATCAAATTTCATTTTCTTTGAAGAAGAAAAATTGTGGATTAAAGGTAAAAGAAGACAGATTATGAAAGAGCACCCTGTTAACTGTTAAAATAAATCTTTTCTACCACGGAAGCAATATATTGTTGGCATCTATATATGTTTAGAAAAACTCTAGGAATCAACAGCATGGAGCTTAATTAAGCTGAGAAAATAAAGTCTACTCCGGTCATGGCCTTCTTAATTTCATGATACCTAGCTCATCAGATCGTGGCTACCGCCGTACAATATTGGTGGGTGACAATATCTAGATCTGACTTCTGAAAGATGAATGTAGTGTATAAACCTTAAAAAGATGAAGTAATGTAAATACCAGAATGTTGAAGTATATAAGCATAACATCCCCTATGCAATAATAACCAATATGAAGATATGAATCACCTAAAACATCATATGGATCACCTAACACAAGTCATCCTCACAAGATTATGGGCAGAGTAAACCCATCAAGAATCAATCTAACAAGAAAAACTTTATAGCATCCACTCGATCTACAGAAAATGTAACATATTTCCAATTAAATGAAATACTTCTAGATTCAAACTCACTTGACAGAAATATAGCACAACCTTTGGGGTAATCTCAAAAGAATTCATGCATTAAGGTAACCGAACTATAGATCTGTTCAGAGAAAATTTGATTCCCCTGATTTCTTCAACATATTTACTTCACCGAGAACATGAATAATATTTTGATAGAGAAAAAATGAAAGAGTGTTAAAGGCTGAGGGAGAATAAACTGAATAACCTTCATTTAGGACAAACCTCTTCATGGTAGCCACCGTTGTTGGACTCTTGCTGTCTTCTTGCACGAATTTGATCTCAGTTTGATTTAAGCGAAATGGAAATCTTATCTAAATGTTTCTTTTTCCGATTTCTGGAATGTGTGTTGTTTCGAGATACTACTTGCGCTGAAAACCATTGTCAAAAACTTTAATTTTTAATCAAATTCTATAATTGATTAATGTAATACAAAAAAGTGGTTTATTTTGGTTCAACGTGATTAATGATTTAGCTCATTTATCAAATATAACTCAATTTAGGGTTAATTATTTAATTATTTTGTGGTGTAATTATTTGATTTGGAGACAATTTTATAGATTTTTATCTATACAAATTGATTAATTATACCTACAATTTGTATAGATTTATTATATTTAATTCTTTCGATGAGATAAAACATTTACTGAGACAATAATCATTGTATTTTTTTTTTGGCAAATCTCAATAGTCATTGTATTAAGTATATAAGATACTTTCTAAAATGCGGGAAAAAAAAAAATTTTTTTGTCCTATAATTTTATCATTTTTTAGTTTTGGTTCTACTTATTTTTTATATTTTAATTTTGTTACGTAATTTACACACTTTTGATATTTTTTTGTAATTTTTTAATTTTTTAAATTTTGATTTTAAATCCGTAACACCACATAATTTTACTATTTGTTGGTTTTGATTCATATAAATTACACGATGAAAATTAAAATTTAAAAGTCAATAGAGCTAAAAATTCAAAAGTAAAGTTATAGGATGAAAATCAAAATTTAAAAGTTAACTAGACCAAAACAAAAAAATTGCAAAGCTATAAGATAAAAAAAAAACTTTTTTCCCAAAATTATGTGATTATCTTGTATTGTTCCTTTAAGAGTGACTAAGTACAAAGAACTTAAAATTTTAATTTGTGATAAAGACGGTGAATATAGTTCATCAACAAAAAACATTATATATAAATTTATCTTTCAAAATTTATAATTTCTATTTTTTTAAGTAGTTCGCGTTTGCTTTCAAAAAAAAAAAAAGTAGTTCGTGTTTTGGTTTTAGGGGTGTGTGTATATATATTAACCAATTATTTATTAAATTTTTTGGATAATTCAATCCTATAATATGTCAATTAAATTATATCATTGAGGTTATTATTAATATTGATAAAAAAAAATTATGTATTAAAAAATTGGTATATAAAATTTTATATTTTTTTAATTATAATTGCAACATTTAAAGTAATAAATTATTATACATACTATATATAAAAATTATTTAATAATATAGTATAATTTTAAAACGCAAGATCATACACGGTGAAAATACTAGTTATTAATAAAAAAATCTTGACCACAGTTTGGAATTAATTGTATATACCTCTTTCTTTAAAGTCGTGCTAGCAACTCATTTTATTTGGTAACGATGCTTTATGTAAAATGATAAAATTAAGAAACATGTTAAATAGCATAAGTACTCACTTCTATCCGAAATATTTATTGTTTTTAATATTTTATACGAATTAAGAAAAGTTATTGAATAATAATTAAAATATGCCTAAAGTGTTATTTTTTGCATATTTATTGTCACTTTTACACTCGCTTAATGCAAATTATCACAAGTATTAATTAAGGGGTAAAATAAGAATAAAATAATTATTTTTATATAGATTAGTGTAAAATGACATGTATTTTTTGGTCAAAAATTTTAGAAACATTTTGGGTATGAAGGAGTATATTGTATGTAATGGGACTACTTAACAATTTAGTTGCTATATATAATCATTAAGACATACTATCATTCAAAGAAAAACGTAGAAAGTTTGAATTAAAATATAATATTTCATTCTCTTATATTAGTGCAAAATAAGTTTTTTTTCTTTAAAAACGTCATATATAAGGCAAAGTATAGGTGAATAAGTTTCAAACAAGAAATTCATGAAACTAGTTAAAGAGTATGACTTATATTATTGAAAGGTATTAATGCGATAATCAAGGATATAATTTATTATTATATGAATGATATTCTTTTATGACGATATCACAGATGATTTATACTACAATGGGATATTAATAGATAGCAAATCGGGGTATGAGTTACATTATATAATGATATTAGTCGCGGATAAATGTCAAATTTGTAAATATGAAATAAAGTTCCCAATGAACAAGTTTTTTGGGAGATTCACGTACCATATAAAGTACTTAAATTGAGGATCTAAATAATAAATATGGCGGGGATCAAGGGGTTAATGGAACTTTATCCCATAGACTACCGTTATTTTTTATTGCTCAAGTCAAAATAAAACGATACGATTTTAATGAGAGTTTGTTTATAAGTATTAAAAGTGGTAAAGTTGTTTTTGTTGGGGTGATTTGATTATTTCTAAATAATGAGATAAAAAAATAAATATTTTTTGTGTGTGAATGTTAGTGTCCTGAAATATAAGTTAAAGATGTTTGTAAATGATTTGTTTGAGAGGATTTTATTTTTTAATCATTTTATAAAATGAGAAAATTAAATAAGAATATTTATTTTTGAATTTTGAATAATAAAAAACAAGCGGAGGAGTGCAATTTTCACCCAATTAATACATGTATGACAGTATGAGGGAGTCTAGCACATTAAATTAAGTGGATATTTTTTTTTCGAAAAGCATGAAATTAATCATTTCAAGCATGAGAAAGAATTTCACTTTTCGTATTTAAATTTCTATTTTGCTTTAACATGCGTATAAATTATAATGATCATAAATCGCGATATTACATACATGTAATAGAAATTCGTTTTATACAATCTTTTGTATATATATTTCAAAAAATAGCGTAATAAAAAAATTCAAATAAAACATTATAGCAAATGTAGAATTTAAACCACAATTATTTTGATCACAATCTTAACCTGGTTTCAAAAAACACAATAATCACAAACATTTTTTTTCCCCTTAGCAATCTTCTCATGCATCCTTACACAAGCTAGCTAGCACAATCCTTTTATTTTTTTTTCTTCTTCATTGTGCATATATAAATGTGTTCATGCCATGAGACCCTCCTTTTCCAACTCTGATATAAGCCCAATGATTTCATTCTCGCAACGTTACTGTCACCGACCTCCCACCGCTTTTTTTCCCGTCTTCTTTTGGCCCCGAAGTACCAAAACCGTCCCTTTTTCACCAAAACCCTCGATTTTATAACTAACCTTAACCGGTTTTTCTCCTCGTAGTCAAAGTCATAAAATCCGCTTCTTCAAAGTTCACAAAAGTCAAATTCGCACCATATATAATAAAAATCGGACAATCCATGACCCCTATCCATAGCTTTCTTCGATATAATTGTTTCGCCCAACGCCTCATTCGACACCAACCGTGCTAGCTTCGCTAGGGTTCGCCGACTATCGGAAAATCAGCCTTCACCACACTAATAACTTGGTTATTTCCCAAATTCCTATAAAGTACTAATTTGATCACTTTTTTTGCAAATTGTCACAACTCTTGGCTCCATCTCTCCAACCCTAATTCTTGCCATGCATTGCCAAATAACAGCTGAAAGTGCCTCAAAAGGGGAATAATCGCCAACATTAAGATGGCTCAATTGTGTGGGACTAACATTGAAGGAGAATGCCTCCATTTTACATGTTGGGACATGGGACACCTAATTATCTCCAACCGGGTCAACCCGTTTGATGGAAATAGGATCTTCTACTATTTTGCTAGCCCATTTGGGGTATTGGGCTTTTCTGGGCCACACTAATTGGCTTTTTTGCGATTTAGCCCCCCTCCAGTAGTCCGGCCCAACATGTTCAAGTATTCTGCAGTAGAGAATGCATCTCCAAGAACATGGGCCCAGTTTTAGACCCACAGCCGCACCTCCACATTTGAATTTAGTTATCTGTAAAAGGAACGCCATTGAAATATATTGTTGATTTTTGGAATATAAGAAAATAAACATTAAAATAAATTAAGCTAGTTTTATAAGAAGATTAGTCGAATAAAACTTATTGAGAACACTCCATGAATCCGGATCTATCATGAAATCTATCATTATTATACATAAAAAAAAATATCAATGTTAAAAATACTTTATTTTTCAAATAATGATAGTTTTTTCTTTGACAACAATAATATTTTTTGTACGTAATAAACGATACATTTTATACGAACGGTGATATTAAAAAAATAATAGTTCACCGTGAAATCGAGCACACAACTTCTTGTCAAACTTATTAGATGAAATTGATTTTTCCCATCCCATCACACTCTCCATTTTCACAGCTATTCATCCAAAATGAGAAAAAGATTTACATGAAATGAGAAATGGGAATGGAAACTAAACACATCCAAGACTTTTTGACATTTTATAACTTTTGTTTGTTTAAAAAGATGATATAAAAAAAATCATAACCGAAACAAAATGATAGTTGAATTTCATGCGTATGAAAAAAAAATGAGAAGAAAGAAAGAATAAATAAAAAAATCAAATAAAATAATTATATATTATACTAAAAACTATAATTACAATATGTCTGCCTGATTTTAAATTTGTAAATCTCTAATTTTTTCTTCAGATCTTACATTGATATCTCAAACTGATATATTATTTTCAAGTTAATTTTAAATCGATAAAAGTCCTTGGTCGAAAATAATTTTTCGTACGAGTAATTTAAATTTATTAAAAAACATCACTTACTCAATAGTAAGAGTCATTTATGCATAGGTCATTTATGCAATGAAACCAACAAATTAAATATTAAGTGAAAAAGAGAGAGAGAGAGAGAGAGTCTGTTTTCGAGGGGTGTTTGTGTCGTATCATTTATGCAATTCAAAATGTATAGGTCAGTGATCATACATATAGGTGAAATTATTCATTAAATAGCTAGCTACTCAACTAACAAATATTAAATAACTTTATTGCATGTTTATAGGTGTACTAATAACTCTTGTTTTTTTTTTCTTAAATATCAAAATGGGAAGTATAAGAAACCGATTATAAGTGTACTTTTATGTACAAAATACAAATACTTCTTGTTATGTGCCATTTATCTTGAACCAAATAAGCAGTCTAGTCAAGCTAATGGAGTCTTGAGTTCATTTATACCATTACACAAAAAATAAGACTATTCGTTTATTATTTCTTCGGAGTGTTGTTGATATTTTTAGAAGATGAAAATTCGTATCAGACGGGTTGAACTAGAATAAATTAACATGCTCAAATTATATTTTATCACATCATGATGAGACCGTTTCATTTCAGAAAAATAGCTAGCCTACCTCGTATTAGTATTTTATTTTGTATTTCTTTATCTCTAATACATGATAAATGTCAAATGATAATAATTTTTAATAGTAGTATTATTTATTACACTTATCATATACTCCTTCCGTCCCGCTACAATTAACTATCTTGTTTCTTTTGGGTATTTTAATTAAAGAATAATAATAAAATAATAAAAATGAAGGGTAGTTTTGGATATTGGGAAGAGAAAAAAGGTATGTGGAATAATGAGTGTAGTATTGAGTAATATTTTTTATAATATTGTTTGAAAAGTGAGGATCAAAATTATGGATAGTGTAATTACTTTTTCCATTTATGAAAGGAAAAACTTATAGTGGAACAAACTAAAAAAAAAAGTGGGAAACTTATAATAGAACGAAGGAGTATTGAAAATTAATAAAGCACAAGATAGAAATATCAAAAAGGAATATTACTATTTTTATCACAAAAATCAAATTATAATAAATTGATTAGTAGGTCTCATTCATATATGTGCATCGTGTTTAATTGTATTTACAATTTATATATAATAAAAATTGCAATCTTTCCTAAAGTGACTGTTATCCCAAAATAAACCAGCACACGGAGATCTAGAGATTTGCATATAAAAGAAAGCAAAGTTTTGTATGTATCCCGGTGTATTATCTACTTCGTAACGTATTTTAAAATACGTAATTTGTTATATTAAAAAATATAATTTATTTATATCAATGCGCCAGACCGTAAGTGCCCGTGCCTGAGCTTTTTGTTTTCTCCTACTGATTTAATAATTCCATGATTTAAGATATATAATCAGCACCTTTTCAATATAAAAAGCTTATATTGTTTCTAAAATATTATGGCCATTGTTGTGTCTTAATACACATAGAACATAGAGACTCACTCGTAAAAGAAACAATTTCATTCAAAAAAGAGTAAACACAAATAACAACCCAATCGATACCTGTATATAAACGAGGGGAGAAAACGAAAGCTCGGGCCCGATAATCTGATCCGAACACATGACCTTCTCATCCTCGGGCCCCGCCGTCTCCAACCACTCATCGAGGCTCTTGTCACACCGGGCCTCGATGAACCTCACTCCACAGTCATTACACTTGATGTAGGCCCGGCCCGATTCGTCCCTGCGGAACCTGCCGCACGTGACCGGGTACTGGTTCAGCCACTCAAACATGGGCTCCTTCATGTCCAGCGTGGTCAGGCCCTCAAAGGCCCGGCTACCGAAGTAGTAGACGCCCTTGAGGTAGTGAAGCTTCATGGCTAGGTCCATGTTCCCGGGCTCGAACGGCGACTCCGAAACCGTGGCGTGGCCCGGCCCGACTGAGGACAGTTTTCGGTTGTAGATGAGGCCTTGTTCCATGGGGGATGAGACCATGTTGTTTTTTTTGGGGTGTTTTGTAATTGGTGGTTGGAATTTCAGTTTTATTTATAGTAGGAATGTGTATGGAGAGAGTGAAGCTAGTTAAGGAAAAGATTAATCCATAAAATGCAGAAGTTCGGAAACTGATACTATATAATAATAGGCATGTATACAACTTGTATGGAATTATATGGAGTCGGGTATAGAATTTGAAATAGTTTCATAATTTTTCACATTTTTTTAAATAGTTTTTAAAAAGTTTGATATATGAAATTTGTCTTAATTTTTTGCAAATTGTAATATTTTTTGTCCCAAATTTATTGAAATTGATAAAATAATGTCGTTTTTTGTCATGTATTTCAACTGAAAATTTTCAAATTGAATGCTCACATGTAAGACACATGACAAAAACGACGTGGATTCGTCAATTCCGACGAATTTGAGGCGTAAATGGTACAAATTCGCGAAAAATTGAGATTAATTTTTTACATCAAATTTTTTTGGACCATTTTAGAAAATGTGAAAAGCTCTAATGCACTGGGATTCTTCCAAAATTGGGCAAGATATCTTGATGTCGGACATTGGGGTGGGATTCGCCTAGGATTCGCACCCGACACGCCCATGTGGCGTGATCCCAATTTTTTTATTATTTTTTAAATTTGATACGCCAGATCCCGCTCAGAGGATTGGCAGATCGACACGATCGGTTTTTTTGTAAAATTTATTAAAAATTTGGGGTTTTTGTAAAATTTAAAACTTATGACTTGTGTAGGTATGTGATATTTGATTTAATTGTTATTTTGTTGCTTATGGATGAATTTTTGATATTAGTACATGTGTTTTAAATACTCTTGGTATTATTAAATGTATTATATATAATTGTTGTAATTTTTTTTTTATATTAATACGTGATATATATAATTAAATAAAAATAAATTAGACGTATCTCGGCGTATCGTATCCAAAATTTTGAAAATCTATACGAATCCTCAAGACCCAAATGGATCTTGCAAGACCGCACCCGCACTGCAACTTAGGTGAAAAGTAATGGGATCATTTTGGGCTCTATCCCTGTGGAGTCGTAATAACTGCGGCAATTTATATGTATTTTTAATGGTGTTAGTTTATTTATTAAAATATATTAGTTGATCAAGATTGATTATGTTTAATGAATATTATTATTTACTTTATTAATATTTATTGTATATAATTGTGTTCCAGATAATTGGTGTACAGAATGTTACACATCTGAATAGGTCTTTATGAATACTTAGTTCATGTGAATTTTTTTTTCGAGTGTAATTATTAATGAAATGTCAATATTTAAAAAAATTAAGTGCTTAATTTTTAAAACGATTGATAGTGCATATAAATAATAATAACACTTTTTATACGCATAATATTAATACTTGAAAAAAATAATTCATGTCAATAACACTTTATATGCAACAATATTGATACTTGGAAAAAAATAATTTACATGAATTCGTGATTCTGAGTTTTTTTACCTTTAAGTAATACTTTGTAATAGAGGGTTTATTTGAATTTACTATATATATATATATGTGTTTATTTTTAGAGCTCAAACCCAATTACAAAGAACGAGGATTACGAGCTAAGATAAGATATGTCTAGGAATATCATCGCCCACCCGGGCTTGAGGGGGGGAGATTGAAAGTGCCGGGCCAGCCAGACAAAGCCAACAGATTATCCGAGCGAGGGTGCATCAAACACCTTTCACCGAGGTGTTTAGAGAAAGCTTACAGCCCTTGTGATAAGATTTTCTTCAGAGTCTTTGTAGGTCGAATCGATTTGATGGCTTGAACGACATCGACGCCGATACGGTCAGGAGGACTATGGCGAAGTCTTGAAATTATCCAAGTAGAAGGATAATCTCCGGGCAAAGGCGAGAATTTCGGCGGCCGTGACCGAGCCCGGTGATTGGATTCTGGCGGCCAGCTCCCCGGGTATTTCCTTTCCCTTATCTCCGCCATGAAGTATCCAATCAAAGGTGCGGTCGATTTGTAAGAAGCCGTCGACATTCCGCGGACCAAAAAAGGTCGAGTGATCGGATTTGATGAGGTAAAAAAAAGTCCTTGTGAGGCGTGTTGGCTAAGGGAGAGTTTCATTTTTATTATGGTATTGCCTCCCGAGGAAGGTTGTAAATCAGCAAAGGATAATTTGTGAGTTAGTCATTTGTTTCCTTTTTTGTGGAAGCATCGCGAACGTTCTCTCCATACACCCCACATCTTCATTGTTAGTCTCTCCATCATCAAGGTCTCCATGGTTTTGAGGCAATGTATAGTCGACTCTCGGTAGAATCTTTGCGTAGCTCTTTGATGAGGCTCACCATTCGGTGTGTTTCCGCTATGTGTTTGACCACGGGCAAGAGAAAATAGCATGATTAGTATCACCGAAAGAATTTTGAAGCGACTTTGGAAGGGTGGCACATGGTGGGGGGCAGTTAGCCTCAATGACAATCGTGATCATGAACCATTTTCCACAAGAATATTCTAACTTTAGGGGGATGTGGAGCTTCCGGATCTTGGTCCAAAAATTAGGGTTATTCTTGGAGGAGCAAGTTTAGTTTTATCGCTTCGAGGATGTTAGATGAGCTTCCTAACAGGCGATTTCCACCGTATAAAGGCCTTTTCATCATAAATCCGTAAAAATCAAGGCCATGGGGCGAAGTCTTGGTCATAGGGATTTTCTCCAACAGCGCTAACTTCATATTTAAGGGCAGTCAGCCGAGCTTAGTAACATCCCAAGTGTTTTCTGGAGTTATCGATCTTGAACCTCGTTCTTATCGTCAGACGTGGTAAAAAGAGGTGATTTTTCCTTCCATAAGGTCCGGGATCCATTTATCTTTCCTTACATAAACATCTTTTCCATTAGCAATTTTCCAATGTGATTCTGAATGGAATACATTTGCTCCATATAATGGGAGCGCCAGATATAAGAAGGGTTTGAGCGAATCGAGGCCTCCCATGATGTCGGTATGTTTGAAGTATCTAAAATTTTGAGGACCTTAGCCACCAGAGAGTTTGGATTTGGATGAGTCTCCAAATTTGTTTGGCAAGGAGAGCTTTTGTTGAAGGTAACTGGATCCCTAAACCCCATCCTCCTTCCTTTTTGAAGTTTGGTAAGTGTCTTCCGATCTTCCAATGTATCTTCCTTTTCAGACTCATTACCACCCTACCAAAATCTAAAGACACATAGATTCAATATCACCACACGGTGGTGGGAATTCTAAAGCAAGACATTGCATAGGTAGGGATGGCCTGAATAAACCGATTTAATAAGTACCTCCGGCCCTCCATCGTAGAAGAAATGATTTTTCCAACCTCGGGGCCTCTTCTATCTCCGAGATAGCCAAACCGCAGACCGCCATCGAGTAGTAAAGGTTGGTAAGCCCAGATATACGCCGTGTCCCACACACTCGAATGTGGAGGCATGTCTTCGTGAACTCGATGTTGTCTTGGATAGTGTTGCATCGAAGGTAATTCGATTTATCAAAGTTAATCAGTTGGATGAGATGCTTTCTCATAATTCTTAAACATTCTTCGTAAAACTCGACATCCTCCTTGTTGGTTTAAAAATATGAGACCTGTTGTCGTGAAGAAAAAGATGTGTTATCATGGGACTTCCCTCTCGCCACCTAATAATGCAGATCCTCCCACTAGTCGATGTGCATTTATAATAGAATGAGAGACCTGGGAAACCAACCAAGAGAAAGGAGAAAGGGGGTCCCCTTTAACTCAATGTCCAACACATCAAATTGTTCTTCGTCGTAATTTTGAACTTTTTTGGGGGATTTATTTTTGGTAACGCATTTTGTCTCATATCAAATCTTTTTTTAAATCATCAAATTGGTTTTTATTTATGTTTTTTTCACTTTACCGGGTTTTATTTATGTGGTAACACTTTTGTCATATTTTTGTTCATGTAAGAACACATCAAATTATTCTTTAAATCGTAATTTTTGAATTTGGAGATTTCTTTTCATCTTGGGTTTTATTTATGTGGTAACACTCTTTTTATTTCATATGGTAACGCTCTTTTTTTGTTCATGTAGTAATACATGAAAATTGTTCTTAAATCTGTAATTTTAATTGGAGATTTCTTTTTCACGCTTATCGTTTTTTTATTTATGTGGTAACACGCTTTTCTTCATATGGTAACACTTTTTGTTCATGTAGTAACACATTTTTTTAGTAATATGTAACATTGTTCATATATCGTCATAATACTATGTGAATACTCATGTGTTACCAATGAACAATAATGTGTTCCATGTGACCCATGTTACGTTATGAATATTTTTGTGTTACGATATGTTTAATTACATTATTACGAAATATGAAGTTTTTCAATATATAAAACTGTAATTTCGATCGGGGATTTTTCACGCTTTGTCTTGGGTTTTATTTATGTGGTAACACGTTTTTCTTCATATGTAACACTCTTTGTTCATGTAGAACACATATTTTTTTTAATATGTAACATTGTTCATATATCGTCATAATACTATGTGAATACTCATATGTTACCATATGAACAATAATGTGTTACCATGTGACCTATGTTACGTTGTGAATATTTATGTGTTACGATATGTTTAATTACGTTGTTACGTAAAATATGAAGTTTTTCAATATAACAATGTAGTAACACCTATACATAGATGTAGTAACACACAAAAATTTGACCCAAAAAAAAAATTATGTGTGTTAAAGAGGAATTTAATCCTCAAACCAAATACATTAACAACAAACTTTGAACCACTAAGCTACAACACATATTTGATAAGTATACTCTTCGATAAATACATATCTCATTACCAACCTAAAAAGCCCACCGCCTAACCCCACCTGCACCTCGCCCGACCAGCTTTATTTTTTGAAGTATTTTTACCTTATTTATATCATCACACGTTAGTGTCAGATATTTCACAAGACTTTTCGCTTTAAATTGTCAATTTTGGAACTCTATGTCTTGTATTTATTGTTGTTGAGATATAAATAGAAGGTCTTTAAAAAAGAAAAGAAAGATATAAATAGCAGGCAAAAACGGGTTTAAGCTAAGCCCACATCCACGTGTGATAAGCTTAGCAACTTGTTTATCTTTATCAGTCAATTAAATAATATTAGTAATTATTTAATAATGTTCAATTGATATGGTGTCTTTCTTTATCTATTTTTTCTACCTTTTCTTATTGAAGATGTAGAAAGTAGTTAATGATCTTTTATTTTGCAGTACTAAATAATAATGTGTTTTTTTCTGTTTTAATTTTAAATGTTTATTGATCAAATTCCCTCCATTCAAATTATATATAAGTTTGTTTTTTCTTTTAAAATTTCTTTTAATTATATAAAATTAAGGACTTTTTAGATACTTTCCTGAAACAGGTTTTAGTGCTTAGCTGTTCCTCACATATGAAATTAGAGACTTATTAATTTGATCATTTAGGACTTATTAGATCATTTTCATTTATTACTGATTATAAATTTTAAAATCAGAAATAAAATTCCTATGTATCGGATTACGTTTGAGAGTTGGATTAATTGATACAGTTGCTAATTAATTTAAATGGTCCATGTGACTTCGTCTAACGTTTCTAACAGTAGACAGCTGCAAATTTTATGAATTAGGTAGCCATTTAATTTTGGTGGTCGCATTTGCTAAAAGAAAAGGATATGTAGTTGAAAACTTGCAATTATTATGTGATTGAATTGAATTTGAAAGGAAGCCTTTCAAAGTCGGTCCATTGTAACATTAATTTCCAACTCTCATCATATATCTGCTTACATTTACGATATATGAATGGACATCAAATTTATTATAGAGTGGTCTCATCAGTATCCATGTGCACCGTACATTCATAGTATATTTTTGAACTATGTTATTCGTTATACTGAAAGATACAATTTGTTTATACTAAACCGTACAACTATTTTTTCAAATTAATAGATACACGTTCAAACAAAATAAGTTGTATCTTTTGTAAATAAATGTTCAGATGATTGATAAGCGCACTATGAAAGACATCGATGCACTGGATGCATAGGAAGATCAAACATTTATCGTGATCGTTAAAAAAGAAAATTAAGTTCAAATAATTGATCTCCCCAAGTTAAATTAACCTCATTTTTTGACATAATTCACTACAAAAAAAAGACGGGTTTTAACGTCGGAAATTAGCGACGGTTAACCAATCCGTGCATAGAGAGATTTTGTCGATTAAAGTTTGGGCCAAACCGTCAAATTCACAACATTTAGCGACGGAACAAAAAAACCGTTGAGTCGGCCGACAACGTTTAACGATTCCGGTTCAAATGGACGGGTAGTCGAATCGGCATTTAGCGACCGGAATTAGCGATCGCTTTAAAAAAAAACCGCCGCTACACTTTGCGTAAACGAAGAGATACATCCGTTGGGAGGCGGTCTCATTAAAGTTGTAGACAAATTTGTTAAATCCGTCGCTAAATTCAATTTATAAATACTAGACCCCGACCATTTTTTTCATCAATCAAATCAGAATAATTATATAAATACCAAGATTACTTTAATTATTTTTTCAGATATTTATTTATATTTAATTTTATTTTATATAATATAATTAATATATAAATTTATATTTTATTTAGATGATCACGAAAAAGGGTAACGTTCTGCTTCATCACCAGGGCCTACTAACGGGTTTGTCTATCAATATTGTTAATGGAGCGTAGTGTTGTTTTTTATCACGATAATAATTATATAATTAATTAATTTAATAAAATAATTATTAATTATGTATTTATTTTTTAATGTGTTATATATAGTATTGTGCCGGTCACCAAAGCTTCCTCAGATAGCCTACAATGTCATCATGCGAGGGTAGAATTACCGTCAACGCTATTGTTGAAAAATGTGTCAATTGATCAGCGTCAATTGTATTTTGAGGAGTTTACGGTATAAAATTTACTTAAAATATTTTATTTTAATATATATTGTTAAAATTAATTTAATTAATTATTGTATTATTTTTGAAATATGTAAACAAACTACATGGAGTCCCGAGCTCGAGACCCATGTAGTTTATAAAATATTTTTAAACTTGTCGCGTTACCATGAGATGATGTATGTATGTGGCATATAAAGTGGAGGGAAGACGGGTGGATTTATCGAAAAACTTGGGCAGGAAGTTCGGGGAGTCAATTTTAGCTGTTTGGAGGCAGATATCCTTTTAGGATCATTGTTATTTTAATTATGTTATGAACAATTTTTAATTTTATGTTTTATTTTTTATTTAAAATTATGACTGAACACTTTTAATTATCATTGAACAATTTTAATTTATGTTTTTTTTTAAATGTGTATTTAGCGACGGTTGTTTGAATTACGCAAACTGTCAGTTATTAATTAATTTTAAATATCCGTTAATGTGTTCTGGGGAGCGACGGTTTCTAGGACTATCATTGAATATAAGCTAAAATCCCTATCAAACCAGACAACCCAATCACAGAATCGGTTTAAACCAACAAAAACCATTTAAAAGCAACGCCAAATTTTGTGTAGATAGAGGTGAAAATCATTTTTGAAGTGTATATTTGTAGCGGAAGCATATATACTCCTCGAGGGAAGATTTTTACCAGACGTTTTCACATTTCTACCGTTTAAAAATATATATAGTGTAATGTAAATATATAATTGATAAGTTTGGTATTGACATATATTTTATTGATAGTTTATGTTAAATGAATGTTGGATCATAGCTAGATGAATATTGGGTAGATAGTTTATATATGTTAAATGAATGTATTTGATGTTATTTGATAGAAGAATATATTTGGATATTTACATATCTGCATTTAAACTCTGTCAAATTTTTTGTAGAATTAACATATTGATAATGATTTGAAATGATGGAATATCCAGAATCATCGGTGGATGTATTAGACTTTTTGACTTATCAACTAAAGTATAAATATGGAGTTCTTGAATGAAGTTAATAACTTCATTCGGGTTGCAATTAATCATGGTGCAACAAATTGGTAAGGTCATTATAAGATATCAGGTGTAGTGCAAAAAAAATGTCAAAACAAGTCACAAAGAGAGACTATGGATGTGATTACGTATCATCATGAATGGTTTTGTTCCATATTACTACAATTGAACACGTCGTGGTGAAGAATGGTGGAATGTTGATTTCAATGACCTTGAAGTGTATTATAATACTCTCGAATACAATGTAGTCACACGATGATCATGGATTCGGATGATCCCGAGTGATTCGAGCCACCGCAAAGGATACACCGGATATGTATCATACGGCGATCGTGAAGCCGTGGGGATTCAAGACGAGGCTATGGAGGAGGAACCAAATGAGGAAGAAGTTAATTTTACGTAATACTCAAAGTAATGACGAAGATCTGATGATGGATGTCAAACCCACTGGTTTGTCATTCAATGCTCACCATAGCTATCAAGGTTGAGAACAAACTTTCTCAAAGAGCCTATAATCGATTAGTAAGTTGGATCAACGAGGGTATGTCCTCCTGCATAAAGGTTGTCTATTACGTAATATCGCTCAAAAATCTCGTTGGAAGAGTACGGGTCTACCAAAGAGAGAGTATTGATTGTTGTATCAATAATCGCATGTTATTCGGGGTAACGCGAAGACGCGAATCTAGATAAGTGCAGATTTTGGGCACTTTGCAAAGTACCGCTGACGGAACCGGATCGATCAACGAGGGAAGCGTAAAACCTAAAAAAGAAAGTGGCAAATAAAATAATGTATTACCTCTCGATCATTCTCGTCTTCAGAGATCAGATGTCAATCTAGTGCCACGACCAAAGATATGACATGACATCATACGAGAGATCGATCCTGATACCTTAGAGAAGAGACACCCCGTCGACGATGGCACCGGAAATATCTTGGCCGAGGTATTTTTTTTCTAACGAACCTAGAACGTTCGGTTGGAAGTCTCAAAGACCTTGATTTTTATCCATTTTCGAATGCACGATGTAAGTAAGATTCGCAGGCCGGTTATATTGACCAGTAATTCAGTGGATGTGCATGAAGCCCTAAACGATGTTTCTCCGGTAGACATACCGTCCAAAGAATCAAAAGGACAAATCCAGATGTTTCCTTCACTGATAAGAGACTTAATAATTTGTGGGATAATGGAGGTTGACACGATGTATCGAGAAAGCGTAACTTCACGATAAGGGTGCCCTCGCCCAGACGTCGATGGTATCTGCGTACTCCATCTTTGTCGGGATGGAGGGCTACCGAAAACAAGTACGTCCTACTTTGCATGGAGGATTCTCGACGCTTTCAGTCTCCGCTTAGCGTAAGGATTTATGGTTTGATAACCATCGAAAAGTTTTTATGTAAGATCATCCTTTTCGAAAGAATAAAAAAGGACTTTTATCAAGAAACAACGTTATAAAAGGGGTTTGAAAAAGAGATCAGGTATTTTTATATTAGTTGTTTTAAATTAATTAATATATTTCTATCTACATATGATAAAATTAATTAACTTATAACTCTTGCATTCATGCAGTAAAAGGTTGTTAAATCAAATTAATTAGAATGATTGAGGAAAAAAATGAAAACAACATGGAGGAGCGCCATAATAAAATGGTACCGTGGTTGGAAGAAGAAGAACATTTTTCGGGGACTTGCCCTTGGGAGCTCACTTTTGATTCTAAGACAACTTAGATGTGATGCACATCGAAAAGAATATGTTTGATAACTTGTTCCACACAATCATGAATACAGAGGCAAGCCAAAAGACACTGCAAAGTCGCGTGATGAGTTGAACGAGATATGTAAACGTGATCACTTGAAGAGGGATGAGGGTGCCGAAGATATCCCAAGCCAATTACACATTTGATAAGAGAGATGAAAAGGGGCTTTTTGTAATTGGATTGAAGATCCGAGATTTCGGTGACTATGTCTCAATCGAAATTATTTGTAAACACATCAAACCAGAAGGTATCAAGGGATGAAAAGTCAACGATTGTCACGTGTTTATGAAACGATCGTCCCCGTGATTCGAGAATTCTCTTGAACAATATCCGAGGGTTGAAATCGGTTGAGTTTATTCTTCAAAGATTTAACGCCTACAATGATAAAAGTGGGACGACATGGTGGATTTGGAGAAAGACATTCCGGTTATTTTATGCAAGTTGGATTTATTTTCCTCCAAGCTTTTTTGATTCGATGGAGCACTTGCGGTGCACTTAGCATATGAAGCCAAAATTGTCGGTCCGAAGGTGTCTGGTGGATGTATCCATTTGAGAGGTAAACCTTCACTTCACAACTATTTATACAAAATATTAATATATTTATGTTTTGATCTTATAATTTTTTTTTATTATATATCTATAGGTATCTACATAACTTGAAGCTCAATGCTAAACAAAAAGTAAAAAGTTGAAGCATCAATTGTTAACGCCTACTTTAGTGAGTGAGGTTACAACATTTTGTTCTTACTATTTCGGAGGATCATGTTAGAACAAGGTTGAAACGAGCCTAAATAATTACGACGGTAGAGGCACAAAACAATGTTGCCGATGATATCGGTGGTATGTGGGTCCGTGTTTAAGTTTCCAAAGTCGATGTTTGGGTAAGACAAATGTTGACCATGGTTGAACCAACAAGAGATTGAAGTTTATTATAAAATATGTTATTCAATTGTGATGAAGTCCAACCGCATACATTGAGTAAGTATTTCAGGCAATATTATTTACATAATTAGAATATTAATTTATTAAATAATAGTTGATTAATATAATATATTGCTTTTCAATTAGATCTTTATCAAGAGCTACACCATATAGATCCAAAACATCTCGTATGCACAAGTAGGTGAATATATTACCGTGGTTTCTGGAGTGGTTCCAAAACTATGTGAGTGGTTCTAAACCATTGTTTGTTTATTAATAAATTCATATTAAAATGTTTATAATTATATATTTAACCTCAAATCGTCAAGCATCACACGGTTATAATGGTGGAATCAGAACCCATTAAATGCGGGATCTCAATAGAGGACTAATCGTGTAGTCAACACGCGTACCAAGGATCTTATGTAAATGGTTACAAATTTCATTCAGTGGATTATGATCGACCAAATCTACTGTGGAATGGTGTTGCATTAACAGGTGCAATGTTCGATGGAGAAAGTTCGCGGACTACTTGGACACGCAAAGAAGTCATCAAGCAGGATATCGGGGTTCCTCGAGAAGACATTTGTGTTGTTCAAGTGATTGGTATGATCCATCCGTCAGAATGCGATTCATCCTTAAATAAACCGTCGATGTTCATAGGAAGGTTAAGATATCCCGGTATGATCCGCCAGGTTTGCCGCTTAGGTATCCCAAGTATACTAACAACATATCCGTGTTCGAAAAAAATGATGAATGGATGACCGCTTGCAAAGTAAAGACGAGATCACCGGTAAAAGTTCCTAAACCGGATTCAACCGGCCAGAAGGACGACGCCCGCTCCAAACGGAAACAATTGCTACCAAACAAAGTGCAGACATGAGATTTCAATCTTTTTTCAGACACTTAACAACAAGAATCCGCTTTTGATAGAGATTGACAAACAAGGGAATAAAATGAAGATGGCGGAGAAAAGAGGGGAGGAGGATGATGATGAGGACGAGGAGGAGGCGCGGAGGAGGGATGATGATAATACGATGGGCAAACGATGAGATAATTAATAATAATTACATTGTATTTATTTGTAATATTTACATTGACGACGCCTATTATGATATTCTAGTTATTTCATTTTGTTCTTAACATAATTTATTTTTGGTAATTATCCAACATAAACACAATTTTAAATTTAAAAAACTATAATCATAAATATAAAAAATAACTAAATTATTATATTAAAATGTAATTTGAATCATTAATTAATTAAGATAATTGAAAAAATGAATTTTAAATAAATATACAAATTGTTTTATTGAAATAATTAAAAAATCTGAATTCATATTAAATTTATAAAAAAAAATATATTATTACATTAAAATGTAATTGTCATTAAATAAGACAATTTAAAAAATTAATTTTAAAAAAAAATGAATTGTAAATTAATATAGAATTAATTTTATTAAAAAATAAGTAAAAAATACGTATTTTTAATTTAATTAATTTAATTACAAGTTATAAACAAAAAATAAATTATATTATATTAAAATGTAATTGAATTATTAAATAAGATAATTGAAATAAAGAATTTAAAAAAAAAAACGAAAAAAAATGAATTTTAGGACATATACAATTTGTTGGGAAATTTGTATTTTAGTTTTGATGGAAGTTCCAAAACGGTTAGAATTGAACCAATGGACCGTTATCCGGATCGATGATTTAGAATCGATTAAGATGACCAAATTAAATGTATAGACAGTGATGTAAAAGATAGGTCACATATTGAGGGAACTCAATATGAATAGGTCGTGTACCCGAAGTCGATGATCCCAGATAAGGTCGATGATAAGACTAAGACGGATCAAGACAAGAAGTCGATGACCGTGAAGATGAAGACATCGAAGACCGGGAGCAGAACCTCGAAGACTCAGATAAACCTCAAGACCAGATGAACTCGTCTCCGGGGTGATGATCGAAGACATCGAGGGTCGAAATAACCGAAGATCAAGACTTACCGTAAGACCAAGACCTATATCACCGAAGTTCAGATATTGTGCTAAGATAAATCGCATCAAGACTCAACAAGGTAGACCGACCGCTAATCGATCAAGTTTCACTTCACACCCTACACAATCAAAACGATACACCGCATTTAATCTTCTACAAAAATAATATCAATCGCCCAACGGACACCCTCGGTGCCACCGGCCAAGAAGAAAGTACACATGTACAAAAAGAGTCGATAATGCGGATTTCGACGCCGCGATAAACGCATTAATTAATCATGACCACGCCGCTTTGATTTTGTTAACGCCAATCATATCCATAACTCATTTTAATATAGCCCAAATTCAAATTGTTTCAACGGCTCTTTGATTTTGAGGTCTATAAATGGGATTTGTCATGAAGAAAAAAAAAATACAAGAGACCAAATACAATCATTGAACGGTCGAATGTTTTAATGAACAACATTAACGCAAATTCTCAAGAAGCAAAAAGCTCAATTTAATTTGACTGAAGAACACCATTTTTGAAGATCATTCTAGAGTGTTCATCCAATTATTCAAGAAGAAATCCTATCCACTAAAGATTTGGCTACCTAAACATCCAGTGATAGATTTCAATTGAACCCTCAAACATTCTTTACCCAAACCGTTAGGTTAAGTTTGTTAACGGGAAGATTTCAGATCACGGATTCTAGTTTCGATTTCTAGTTCGGTTGAGTGTGAACTCGAAAAACATCCTGCTTGAGTGTGAACTCAGAAACATCTATCGGCCATCCCACGAGGGAGATAAGTCCAAAGAAGTTAAGATCGGTTAAGTTCGGTTAAGGTTCCCCTGTTAAGGAAGAGTGAACGAAGCGCGCGGGTTTCTCGAACCACTATAAAAGTCTTCAGATGCATTTCGCTTTTTATTGTGCTTTTACACTATTCACACAACTCAATTTAAAAGTCAAGATACATATTCTAAGTTAAGCTCTCACACCAGCAAGAATCGATCCGATCAAGTTGACACCTTAGTACCGATTGAAAACCGACTTAAGAATCAATTAATAAAACGGTTTTCACACCTAGTATTTATAAGCTCAGACTTCAAGTTAAACCGACAGATATCAACTGATTCGCCAGTAACTCAAGAAGATTGAACATCACCCAAATCGACACACTAGCACTCGATCAGAAATGTGATTCACACCGATCCGCTGACCAAAAGTTTTCGTAAGTCTATTCACCCTCCCCAGACTTCGCCCTCACAAAACTCGCTCGACCTACACAATTAAATTCATTAAGTAAACGCAGAAAACAAGTGTCCGAAGCGAATTGATCCCCGCCGGCGCCCAAGGTCCCTGTTCGCCCCCCACTGAGCTTAATAAATGCCTCATTTAATCGGAGGTTCAGCGGCTTATATACTTAGATGCTTGATGGTTGGTTCAGATGGTCCGCGGGTTTTGGTGGTTCGTGCTCACCCCGCACCCCTGGCCCGGTTCGAGCCACCGTGAGCCTTTTTTTTTTTTTTTCTCGAAAAATCCCGATGAAGACGTTTTATCGACGGAATTAATGACCGATTTTTCTCCGCCGCTATTACAGATCGAAAAAACCGCCGCGACATTTCGACGGTTAATTGTTGCCACTAATGGATTTAAATTTCGCCGTTGTTTACGACGGCATATGACGCCACAATCACGACAATATATCGACGGTTAGTCCGACCATGAACCGTCCACTTTTCCAGCCGACAAAACCGTCAATATAGCGACGGTAAAAAAAATCGCCGAGCACGTAGAGACGGATTTACTACCGCTGTTAGTAAGCGCACGACTTGGAAAAACCGTCGCTATATTTTAGCGACTTTTCGCTTTCTCCGACGGTCGAAACCCGCTATATCCTCAGGAATACCGGTTTTACCGCCGCTTAAAACCGTCAGAATCACCGCTGCTTTTGTGGTGATTATGGAAGATTATAAAAATCATACTAAAAGTCAAAACTACACTAAAATTAATTGAGACTGTTTCACAAATCTCTTTTTAGTGGGACTGTGTTCTATTTAATCAACATATATCAGACTCCACAATTAAGAGAAAATGTTGTCCATTAGTGCAGGATCTCGTTCGTTGAAGCACATAATTAGAAAGTTGATAACATTTTTAATTAATTCAGAAGCCTAAAAGATGGTAAATTTATCAATTTAAGTCCCCAAATATTTTTAATATCGGTTCAAGGCCTCAAAGATAGAAACTATCAATTTAGCTGAGAGATAGTAAATTTATCAATTTAAGTCCAAAATATTTTAATATCGGTTTACAACGAAAAGATAGAAAACTATCAATTTAGGGTCGGAAGATAGAAGTATCAATTCGAGACTTACATATTTTAAGGTCGCGTTTGTACCAAACCAAACCTCGAATCAGAAAACCTAAACTTCAAACCCTAAACCTTGAAATCAATCTTAAACCTTAAAAATAAAAAAGGACATAAAATTAGACATGAAATATAAGTGTCAAACATGGCCTTAAAACGTAGGAGCCTCAATTGATAGTTCTATTTTTCGTTCCCTCGATTGATAGTTTTTTATCTTTTCAGTTTGAATTGATAGGAAAACTATTTCCAACCCTTAAATTGATAGATTTATTTATCTTTTCGCATTCTCGAATTAATATTTTTCCTAAATAAAAAGAATAATGAATTATTTGAAAAGTGATTTTGTCAATCTTAACAAAACTTTATTAGCTTTTCAATGAAATATTTATTAGATTTTAAAAAGTGGTACATTTTAAGTGAAGAGTGACATACATTTACAGAATTTGTGCTCGTATTTTCAAGACTCACCCATGTAATCTGATGATTTTTTGTTGTGATTATTCCCTTTTTTTTCCACTCCAATCATCTAAACTTCCTCGATTCAACTAACTACTTAATACAAAAAAAAATCAAAGAGTCAAAATGAAGGCCTTTGTAAAGTTCTGTGTTTGTGAAACATGTTAATTTGAGAATACACTAACTGAGAATGATTCAGAATCTCATACATTTGGTCAAACATTTCTTTTGATTGCACAGTAGATTTGAATGCGTTTTGTGAAACAAATGGCAGAAGAGGAATAACCTATTTTGGAACAGAATTAAAAAAAAGTTCAACTAAATAAAAAAAAATAAATCAAAGAATAGATATTGTTTAAAAAAAAATATATATATTAATATCAATTTGCAACTTGCATTATATATATATTTTTTTTTATCAATTTAATTTGTAACCTGAATCGACAAAAAAAGAATATAACAAAAGCTGCAATCGGAGAAGAAAAATTGTGCGGCTTACAAATTGATAAAATATCATAGTGCAGATTGCAAATTGGTATATTTAACATAACATAAATACATGAGATAAAAATAAAATATAGTACATATTATAATTAGATAAAAAGAATTGTACAAATTGCAAATTGATATTAAAAAAAAAAAGTCTTGTATCTGCCTTGAGGACATGTAATTGTAATTTAATTCTGTGAATTTGTAGGAATTGTGCCAGTTGAACTATTGCCAACAAAAAACATCTCTTCCTTGAGAACCAGGTTCCTTTAGCTTGAGTCAGGTCAACTTTATTTCCAATCATGAAAAAATCAATATTATTAGGAAGATCTTTCTGGGATATAAATAGCGCTAGTTAATGGATCTTTCTGATGATTCAAATTTTGTAAATCTCACAACATACAACTTAATTTTTTATTGCTTTTCATGTAAATCTCACACTCTATTTAATAATTAAATATATGTTTTTAAGAGATTTTTTTTTACATAATTAATAAGAAAAAAAATGCACGTAACTATTTTAATCAAAATTTACATAATTAATAAGAAAAAAAATACACGTAGCTTATTTTTTATATTTTTAAAGTTACGAGGTTTCAAATTTTTGAGTTATTTTTAAAATTATTATTATTATATATATATATATGTGTGTGTGTGTAGGGCTTAATTAATTAATTATAAATATTTTTAAAAAAAATTTGGAATGAGATTTGCAGGAATTAATTAAACTTTACTTAAATATATATAACTTCCTAAATAAATTATTTGTTATGTTAGTGTTATTCTCATATCTATAGATATGAGTGATATACATTTATCATTAATCAAGACATTGTAATAAAGAGAGAATAGAAAATGAATGTGATCCGAGTCGTTGTGCCATAAAGTTTGTAATCATTTTTTTAGTCCAAACTCTATTTATTCTTATTTTTTCATTATTTTAGATCACACCACCATATATATAAATTATGGATCAATATATTTTTAGTCTGCACCATTATTCAATTAACTCCTCAGATTGATGTGCCTTCAAATTGCATTAATTATTCAATTAATCTTGCACTACCATTGTTATAGCTTATACCAATAAATTTAATCCAACTGTATCATCATTTTTAAGTTTGTGCTCACAATTTTATTAAGCTCAGATTGCCAATATTTAACCACATACCACCATTTAATGAAGCTCTCGATCATTAATTATTATCATTTTTTTTTATTAGGGTGTAATGGTATAAAAATTATTTAAAAAATTAAAAACTAAAAACCAAGTAAAATAAAAACTTTTTAAATGAAAGTGAGTTTAAAATGAGAAAGTTTTATGTAAAATATTATCATACTAAGAGCAATACAAATACAACATAAAGCATAAAAGCCAAAATTTCATGCAGTCGTATGCCCGGGTATGCTCTGCCCAAGGCAATGGGTCTTCAGTTTACATAACAACTTGATATAAAACATTACATGAACAAAAAGAGTGTTACTATGAGCAAAAGAGTGTTAATACATGAACAAAAAAAAAGACAAAACGCATAAAACAAAACCGTAATAAACTGCGAAAAGAAATTTCAAAATTAAAATTACAGAGATTTACATAACAACTTGATGTGTTACTATATGAACAAAAGAGTGTTACTCCTAGAAGCAAAAAAAAGTGTTATTACATGAACAAAAACCAAGACAAATTAAAAAATATCATCAAGAAAAGAGTGTTACTACATGAAAAAACCCCCATTTAACGCATAAACAAAAACCAACAAATGGAAAAGAAATTACAAATCTAAAATTATGTATTTACATAACAACTTGATGTTGTTACTACATGAACAAAATAGTGTTACCCTATGAGCAAAAAGAAGGCTATTACATGAACAAAAAACCAAAGATAAACCAAAAAAAAAAATCATCGCCTAAAATTATAGATATAGAATAAATATGGAAAAAGAGCGCATGATGATCAATTTCAAAGACACACTTTCAAGGCTGGTGGCAGAATCCCAAACACCACACACATATTCTCTTTTTCTAATCCATTCCAAAATTCAAATTGAACAACCCAATTTCATCCAATAATTCCAGCTTAATTGAAAAAAATTAAATTGACAAAAAATTAATCTAACGAGGAAGAAAACCCGGAGATCCCACCAACAATCCGAAGACAGAGAGCAAGAAGAAGAAATTTGAGCAGATTTGGATGATGAAGCGCCAAGATGAAGAAAGCTAACCGCCCTAACCCGCTTTATGCATCTGCAAAAAAAAAAAAAATCAGACATAACACTAATACGCAATATCGCATACAAGTTTTGTCGTTTAAGATGGGGGATTTCTCAATTTTTATTAATGATATTAATACTAATCTATCCTGATGAGTGATACGATTGACCCATTAATGGAATATTTGATTGATGAAGACCGACTTTTCAAATCAGGACCGATTTAATTAAAGTGGCGTGGTGGCCTTTTTAAATTTTTGAAACTTTCTACTAAATATTTAGATTTTTTTTTTAGATCTTTAATTTATAGTTCGTTTGTTTCTTTGATAACAATAAGAGGGGAAAAATCATTTCTTATTTCAAGCGTTTATTATTATTGATATATTTTCATCTTCCCAACTCAGAATTCAAGTCGCGGGCTTTTTAAACCTGCATTATAATTAAAATTATATATGCGGGTTTAACCCACTTTTCATAATTTTTATTTTTTCCTACCAAAAAAATTCATGAATCCCCAATATTATACATATCATTCTTAACAAATGTGTACATAAATTAAATCATTCAAATTATAAAAATAAAATATTTATATCTCTCCAACGCAACAAAACAATAGAGCACAAAATTCAAAAAGATTTCATCTCCTTCAAGTTAAGGCTTCAACGGACATTATAGATTCCAGATTTCCTTTTTTTTCCATCTATTTTAAAAAATAGATAGATATGTTATATTTTAGAAAAAAAAAATGTGAAAATAAATATTTTAGAAGAAAAAAATTTTATCTCTACCTCCAATTCATACAATTATTTATATTCCTCCTCATCTGGCTAAATTACGCCTTGAATTTGAGATGGTTTTGGGTGAATTTATTGAAATTTATTTTCGAATTATGTACATTAGAGTTTAAACCATTCTAATCGGATCTTTCAATTCGGCTAAACACTTATTCGATAAAAAAAACCTATAAATCAAAGAAAAAATGAATTAAAAAATTCTGGAAACTAATTAAACCCTATACAAAAATACATTTAATTTAAAAAAAAATTTGAAAAATTAATATACCCGACCACTATAGCTGGCGGTTCGGCGGGCCAAACAAAACGAGTAACCAAACCATTTGCAAAACTCCCAACCACTTTTTTAATAAGCCTCAAAACCCGCTTTTGATCGAAAGTGAATTTCGCCCATCCTGGCGGATCGAATGGCGTCTGCTCCGGGTTTAACCACCTTCCCATCGACATCCTTAATAACAATTAAGAAATTTTTTCAACATTAATTGTATATGTACAAATTAAATATTTTTAGAAAAAATAAAAAATTGAATCAATTTTTTCTCATTATAATTAGATTATATATATAACCTTTAAAATGGTATTTAATTTTTAAAATTTATAAATTAATTAAATTATATAATGCATTTAACAAATATGTATAAAAAATAAATCACAGCATTACAAGTCAAATATCAATTTATCTTCCAACGCAACAAAACAAAATTTTTTTATAAGATTTCATTCCTTAAATATTAGAATCCCCTTATATAGATAATGAATTTTTATTATTTATAAATTTTATATTTTCACTACAAAATTATAAGATTTTGACAATTTCTAATTGGAATGTCCGTCCTCAAAATTTCAAATTATATTTCAATTTAAATTAATTTTATTTATTTATATAACCCAAATTAGACGCCCTTAAAATTATAAGATGGTTTTTTTATTATTTATAAATTCGTCTCAAATTATGTAATGTTATTTAAAAACTTTAAATTGACAATGATAAATTCAATTCCTAAAATTGAAATTATCTTTGAATTTAAATTAATTTTTTCAAACCTCGAAATAAGAAAAAAAAATTAAAGTAGCCAATACTCTTCCGGCCTCAAACCCTAATTTCGAGAAAAAATGGCTTATGGTTTGTCCCACAATCACTTCTTGTCCTGACTTTCCAAAATGGTCACAAAGTTTCATTCAATATAAACCACTTTGTACATAAGTACAGCGGCTCATAAATTAGAATAATTCCCGGCTCACTTAACTCAAGATCTTCTTAACATTTTTTTCACTTGGACACTTGATTTCATTAGTTTATTTACATAACATTAATTTTATATTTTAACAAATTTAAATTTTTTAGAAAAAAAAAATAAAAAATTGAAGAATTTTTCCATATAATAATTTGTGGGACGGAGGAAACCTTTAAAATTATAATTATTTTTATTATTTATAAATTCTAATTAAATTATGTTATATTATTTTAAATTTGTATGTTTAATTATCTTA